>CM070770.1:113671657-113728158 GCA_036346955.1 Dipus sagitta
TATTAAGTCTTAGAAATAGAGATTTCATTTTTACTTCATTAATTACTTTGCATCAACTTCCTAAATCTTATTTTCTCTTGGCATTACCTCTGTGCTATCTGATCTATTATTTCTCCTGAATAACTCCCAAGGAGTTAATTTCATTGTTTATATGTCTTACCTTCTTATTTATCTTTAGCTTTAACATTTTATTTCTGAAATAATTATTTGTACCTTTTCCCTCCTCTTTTCTTATTTTTTTATATGCCTATGTGGTATGAGCATGCATGTGTTCATGCATTGAATCTTCTCTTTGGTAATTACATGATCTATATTATCCTACCCATTTATTTTATTTTATTTGTATTATTTCATTTCATTTTTCATTTTGTGGTCATTATATTGTAAATGTTCTTCAAAGTTTTGCTCCTCCAGATTTAAATAAACAGTTGCAATTAGTAACCACTTAAGGTGTAATCAAGATGGCACATTTGATGCTACATCCAAGCCAATGGATGTTCATATTAAAGGCAAGGAGAACTACAAGGGCCACCACCACTGGGCCAAGCTTCTCTTGAACACTCTCTGACTCAATGATCAGCATTTGCTGTACTAGCTTGTGAAGTGTTCCAAGGAATGGACCTTGGCACCCCCCTCCCCCATTGCTACCACTGGTATGGTCATTAGGGCCATGACAACACTACCCACTCTGCTGATAAGCCACCCAGCCTTAATTAACTCTGACAGTAAGCTTTTATGAAAGGCACACTGGAGACCATGGCTGCTGAGACAGATGTGACTCTCCCCCATTCCTGCCATTGACACCAGCCCTTGACAACCTCAGCCACCTTCCTGATCAACATTAATTGTCCCTGTGAGTGACAGGAGTTTCAGAGACAAAAGAACCAACCATAACTGGGCTGGTGAAAATCTAGCATAAGCAACAGAGCTGAGCAAGGTAAGCACAGCAGTATGAGTGCATCAAGTTCGGCCGAGGCAAAATGACTTACCTCCATGGCAATGGTGTAGCAGTGCTCTGCAATGGACCCAGCATCTGCTGGTGAACAAAAACACTCCGATAGGAGCTTCTTCCAACACGTCTTCGGAGCTGAATCACAGAAAGCCCTTGTAGGGGTTTGAATGCAAGTCTATGAATAACATAGCCTCAGGTATATTTTAGTTAAGATTAAATTTTCTACTTAGGAAACAGTATGTCACTCAGGGCCAATCTTGAGCCCTGGCTGGTTCTGCTTGCAGGTGCTGGCTGATGATTCTGCCTATCTGCTATGGATTTATGATTAGCCAGCTTCTTTCTCCACGATGAATCTTCTCTCAGAATCTGTAAGCTTGAAATAAACACTTTCCTCCTATAAGCTGTTTGTGATCAGGTGTTTGTCACAGCAACAAAAGGTAACTGCAGCCCTGTAGGTAGAAAGTTAAATCACTACTTCAGTAGGGTCAATAAAAAAATGAGAGAACTAAGAAAATCAGTTGGGGAACATAGTCAAGAGAGTTAGCACAAGGAACGAAGCAATTACTTACTTGGAAGAGACATTCACATCCATGGAAGAAAAATTCAGCAAGGAAAAGGAAACACTGAAAAAGAACCAAACAAAACTACTGGAAATACAAGAAAACTCCAACCACATAAAAACATCAGGAAAGACCATCAGCAAACTAAACAAGCAGAATATATTTCCAGGGTGGAAGGACAGAGTTGAAGCAGTAATACATTCAGACATATATAAATGAAAATATTAAATAACAATGAACAAGAGCAATACTTTCAAAATTTCTAGGATCAATCCAAAACAATCAAACCTAGGAATGGGACAAAAGAAAGAGCTGAGATAAAGTCAAAAGGCACAAAGAGCAAAGCACCTCAGGTCCTCTTATTCATTGCTGGTGGGAGTATACAACGGTGCAGCCATCATGAATATCAGTGTGCAGATTCCTCATAAAAATATGGTATCCATAGCCTACCACAGAGACACTTTCACATCCATGTTTACTGCTTGTCTATTCACAGTGGCAAGAAAATTCAGTCAGTAATGTGGTACATTTACACAATGGAAATGTGTTCAGCTTTTAAGGAAATATATATATATATATATTTTTTTTAGGAAAAGGGATTGATCTGACAATTATATTAATTGAATTACCTGGGCTCAGAAATACATATACTACATGATATATCTCACAGGTATATTCTACAATTTAATGTCTATATAGTTATATAATGTTCACACAGTTGCACAGTGGGAGTAAATGTTGATGTTGTGTACTAATTTCCTCCAAATTGAAACACTCTCTGTCGGAGGAAGGAGGGCCTCTCAGGCAACTAATTCTCACACTTCAGAAAGCTTATAAGCCTTACAATATTTACAAGACCTCTAGCCAAGTTTATAGAAGCCTGAAGCAACTGCCAAGGAGAGGAGACTCACCACAAGAGGTGATGTAGGGCCTGTGAACCATCACCTATGCTGGGGTGAGCCTTACTGTGATTCAACTGTGAGAATCCCCTTGCTTATGCTCTTTAGGTAACCCCTAATAAACACATTTGTTCAACAAGTTGAAGTGTGGTATAATTATTTTGTAATTGGGTAGGGACCTACCTGGGGTGAATAGTCATCTGTTTGTATCTTCCTAGGAAATGGCTCATGCAACAGGAGGTAATGAAAGTAGAAGGGGAGGCAAAGAAGGGTAAACATGGTGGTGAGGAGGAGAGGAAGGAAAATAGGCACATGTGACATGAAAGGGGAAAAAGGCTACTTGGAATGGAAAGGTATAAAGTGGGGCAGAGAAATGGAGGATGAAAAGGAGAGAAAAGAATCAGCAAATTTTTTTGAATATATAATAATGAAATCTAGTACCATGGTAAATTAAAATTATTAACAAAATAAAATGAATAATAAGAATGAAAAAAATTCAATTGGATCTTTTTGTTAACGGAATCAGAACTGGTTTTCTAATGTTAATTCTTTTAGGGAATCATAATATATACAAAGAAATTGCATAAATGGTAACTTTAGTAGCACATGTATTACCACACAATAATATAGAAAGACATTACCAGATTATTTCCTCGTCCAATTGCTATGTCTTTCACAATGCTGATTGCACTCCAGAATTCTGTTTGTGGTGTTATCTTTCCCTGCTTTGTTATTTTTGTTGTGTTTATTTGATGTTTGCTTTTGAGACAGAGTCTTGCCAGGTAAATCTCTTGCCTCAGCTTCCTGAGAACTGAAATTAGATGCACAATGTAACATTCAGAGTGCTTGTTTTTGTATTGGGTCATTTACACAGTTGGGTAATGCCATGGGGGACTACTCTTAAAAGGGGTTGCTACTTCCTGTTTCACCAGGTAGCATAGCCATCATAATGTGCCCTCACAATGATGCCATGTTTCATGATGTGATATTTCTGTAAAGGTCTCTATAGGACTGATGTAACCCTGTTTGTATCATCAGCCTCCAAAAATAAACTGAGAAAACCCAGTTGTCTTTGAAGTCATCGACCTGTAGATATTTGATTAGAGTACTGGGGATAGAAAGGTTCATATGCTTTGGTAATAAATTTGTATTAAAATTTTTATTTTTCTTTAAGTCCTGATCAGGAATGATGGACTGGTCCTCAGAATACAGATTTGTACACTTAATTAAAAGATGGGATGGATTCCATAAAAGAATATTATTTGAGAATTCAAGGAAGACATTACTATATTAAGGAACCATATGGCATAAAATTTGGAATTACATCTAAAAGGAATATATACTCAGCAGTAAAGAAAAAAATGATACAAGAAAATTTATAAGAAAATGGATGGACTTAGAACAGATCATCCTCAGTGAACACACACAATCACAGAAAATCAAATGCAACATGTTCTTACTCAACTGTGATTCCTAACCTAAATTAGCTTGAGTTTCTAGCATACCTGAGAGGCAACTTGAGGCCCAGACAATAGAGATGGAAGGGTCTGGGGGAAAGGAATGGGAAGGGGAGGGGATTAAACACAAGAAAACCCCAAAATGAACTGGTGCCTTTCTCCTTGAAGATAGACTGAAAGATATAACCCTTACTAGAAGTATATGGGGAACACCAACAAAGGGGGACCCTGGAGAGGGTGGGATGAAACCTAACCTTAAAAACTTTGGCTCTGACCTGTAACTTGCAGTACCACTAATATGTGCTACCCATAATGAGCTGTTGATTGGAGAGGCCTATGAAGTCCCCCAAACAAGACAGACTTCTATCAAAGCACTTGATCACCCACCTGAGGTTAAAGGTAAGACCCTATTGCTGAAGACACCATATGTGGCTGGCACAGAACATGGGGAAACCTGGCTGGAATCTGGAAAAGAGCTAGTCACCAGACAGTTAGCTCATCTAGTGCTGGAAAGCATTACATGAGCTACCAGGGGGAAGTGGACAACAGCAGTGTGAGCAAGCAGGCATCTAAGCTATTTAGAAGCAAATACCCTGATAAGATGTACACAAAAGTGCAATGGTGACACACAGCCTTGTTGGGTAACCAATAGCTTTCTGATTGGTTAAGAGATCCATTCCGTGGAAAGGAACCCATATCTGGAACTGGGAACCAGGTCTGAATCCTATGAAGAAAAAGATTATGCTCCCCAATATGAAACTTCCACTAGTCTTTGGCTAAAAGAGGGGCTACATCCATATAACCATCCCCAAATTAATAACACTTCTCCAATTTAACCTATGCTGACTTTACTCTCTGTTGGAGAATCTATTTTTCTTTTTCAGAAGATAGCAAGATACAAAGAGATACACCACCATTTGCATCTCAGTCAAGGTCCAGCTGAAACCACAGAGGAAGTGGGGAGAGGAGCGAGAGTGCTGCTTCCATGGTGGCCTGACAAGCAGCACCAGGGTGAAGCAGACAGATGCTGAAAATACTCAATACATACCAAAGCAGAAATCCAGAGACTCCTAACAGCTCATCACTGAAGTTAATTTAAAACACACCCACCAAGGTTCAGGGAATGTTGTGGAAGAGGGGGTGGAAAGATTGTAAGAGCTTCAGGTTGGGGTATAATGCCCAGAGACATTACCTCTGCCCAATAACTGACATCTGCTCCCACAATGCATATCCCACAACCCCACGGGGAATATCAGCAAGCCCACTGAGTACAGGCCCCTCCAGAATGCAGGTAGAGAGAGGAGTGAAAATATGGTAACAGCTCTTGATATATCCATACAAAATATGTCCTTAATACAAAAAAATATACTCAAGCTTTATGTGTCCGATGATGAAATTTCAAGCACATAAATGCATACTTGGACATTGGTGGACTCCTGTTGATGGCTCAAAAATATTGCAGACACATTCTGGAAATTCATGGTAATTAAGAAAGTTCATTACATACACCAAATTTGCTAATTGAGACTATATTTTGGCACTTGTTTGAATTATTGAGTGCTTCTTTTTCTTTTATACTTTCAGTAGTTTGGGAGTACATAAACTTAATGAGTAAATCTTAAAGGACAAACCATGGCAAATGCTTAGAAATGTTTATTCCATATAAATAGGGTGAACTTTATTGTGTGCACAAAGCAAAGCTACCTCATACAAGGTACAAATATTATTTGGTTTGACAAAACCAAATTGTGGCTTCTGTGAAACATGGACTGAAAGTAGGTGGGACAAATAGTATACTTGAGCGACAAAATTAATTTGTGCATGAGATTAGCAAGAGATCAACTGAGGAAATATGTATGAAGATGATATGTACAATATAAGACAGGATAACCAACTATTCCTGCTTAACAATAGAATGATAAGAAATAGAGAATAAATTGGTCATGTCCAGACCAATTTAATTCAGAAGTTGATGTTTGCATGAATGAGATATTCACTTAGAATATATAGGAAAATCCAACTGCAGTAGTATTTTTTCATGATTTAATATGCTAATAAAGCAATAACAAAATAAGAATAGATGTGAGCATGACACCAATTTGACTGAACTAGTGATAAACCTGAATAATCAGCGTAATTTATTCTTAAAATAAACTACACGCACCACTCACACAATTCATATTGTCAGATAAAAACATCTCCTATATGTATACTTGTTTGTAGTAAGTAAGTTAACTCTTCTGGTTAAAAAATAATAAATAGCATAGGAATCAGAATAAATGAAGTTGGAAATTGCTTGGCAGAAACTAACCACAGAATGGAATGGCAGTGTCATGATTTACAAAAGAAAATTTCTGTATGACACAAGTAAATGAAAAAATAAAATAGTATTCCATGTCTCAACCACAAGAATACCCCAAACATTTTTGGATCAGTAAATATTAGGAATCAACTCAATCTCAATTCTTTTTGGAATGTGAAGAAAAGTGGAAAACGTGTATGCATTATAAAAATACATGAAATCTTTATTAAGATTCTTCAAAATATAGAACCTCTAGTATTTATATCTATGAAAAGAAAATAGAAGAAATTGGCTCATGTGGTTATGGAGGTTGGATTGTCACAAGATCTATGGTAAATTATTCACCTGGGATAGTCAATGTTATACATCCAGTTCCTGTATGTATGTCTCAGAATGAACAGAACTGGGGATGTCATACTCTGAAAACAAGCAGGCTTATCACCCATAAAGAGGCAAAGATTTAGAAGGAATTTTTGTGAAGGAGATGCTTGAGCTACACCAATCAATCAAGGTAAGTGTCTTCTTTTTTTTTAATTTTTATTTTTTGTTTATTTCTTTATTTGAGAGCAACAGAGAGAAGAAGGGAGAGAGAGAGAGAGAGAGAGAGAGAGAGAGAGAGAGAGAGAATGGGCGCGCCAGAGCTTCCAGCCTCTGTAAATGAACTCCAGATGCTGCGTGCGCCCCCTTGTGCATCTGGCTAACGTGGGTCCTGGGGAAGTGAGCCTCGATCCGGGGTCCTCAGGCTTCACAGGCAAGCGCTTAACCGCTAAGCCATTTCTCCAGCCTGGTAAGTGTCTTCTTACTCCTGAGACATTCAGCCTTTATTTTTCTACTTGGGTCTTCAGCAGTTGAATAAGGACTGCCAAATATAGAAGAACAGTCTGTTTTATTCAGTCTGCCAACTGAAATGTCAATCTCATTAAGAAAAAGTAAAGAACACACATACATATCCACAGTAATGTTTGACCAAATATCTGAACATTCCAAAGCAAAGTGAAGTTGACACAAAAAACACAATATTTAAGGATGCGAAAACTGTCATTCATAGTGTTACAAAAATATAAGCAGATGATCAATTGATTGATAAGATTAGTAGAAATTATATGTGTGTGTGTGTGTATGTGTGTGTGTGTACTTATGGAACTAGGAAAATGACTCACTGGCTAAGAGTGCTAACCAAACAAGCATGAAGACCTGAGAGGGTCAGATTTTGATCCCCAGTACCCTCATAGAAAGTGACCTATAACCTCAGTCCTGTGGGGACAAGTAGAAAAATCCAAGGATTCACAGGTCAGGCAGTCTGACTGAATAAAACAGCAGCTTCAAATTCAGTGAGAGAGTCTCTCTCAAGAAGACATTGCCAAAGAACTAGAGAGGAGGACACCCAACATTCTCTGGTCTCCACACATGTGTACATGAGTATAATCATATTTTCTTGCACACCACACAAACACACACACACACACACACACACACTATATGTACATACACCACACATATACCACACCATACATACTACACACATAAATAAAAACGTGTTCTTACAGTAAGAAATTTTTTCATGTTAATTTTATAAAAAAATTTTCTGTCTTAGAAAATGAAAAGAAGAAGCCTAGACATCTTTCCAGAATAATTTTAAGGTGACCAAGTATTTAAGTCTTAGTACATAAGTTTGTGCATATTATAGGGCCTGGTGAGGGGAATTTGGCTTTGCACCTGCTGTCTTGGACATGATTTCATAAGCAAGTTATTTTGTTGCCAATTTTCATGTGTTTTTCTATTGTATGCCAGTAATCATTGCCAAGATGTTGTGTAAAGCTAAGTTCCATTTTTGCCAGGAAACATAGAAACATAGTGGGGCTTCCTTAATGGCTGGGAAGGGATCCAATTAATCACATGCATATGACAGCTGGAAGTTCATATCTTTGGGAGTGAGGTTGCAATTATCAAAACAAGTAGAAAACTTTTATCCAATAACTTGCCTTGACTGAGTTTATCAAGTTCCATAATTATGTATGAATAAATTCCAATAGATCAGGCAATCTAATATGATTCATTTTTATAGAATGCTTTAAAATATTTCCTCTGCCAGCACAATGAATTGTGGACAAAGAGGGTTTTTTTTGATGTGTGCATATAGTAGGTACTTTATGTGTGTGTGTATGAGTATGTGTGTATGTGTGTGTGTATATATGTGATGTATACACTTTTGGACAGATGCTCATGCCCCATGTGTGTGCATATGGAGGCTAGAGAAACACATGTCCTCCTCTGTTGCTTTTCCTCCCTATTAGCTTGAGAGAGGCTGATCAGTGAGCCTTGGTGATCCTCCTGTCTCCATCTTCCTCAATATTGGGGTTCCAGGCATGAACAGTCATTCCTAGTATTTCACATGGGTGCTAGGGATCAAATTCATGTCCTCATGTGTGGGCATTACTTTTGATCAGAGGTCAAACTTAGTATTTTTTAACTCCATATATTGAGAGTGAGAGCAGAAAAACCATGAAATGGAGGTAAGTTTTTCTGAGATTTGAGAATGGATTTTAGTATGTTAATCAATCTTCAATCAAAGCCAACATTAAATGTGTTTCCCTTTCCAGGTTTTAATTTAGAAAGCTTAGCATTATACACCTGTACAAAGCTGCAGCTATATGCATTATGCTTGAAGTATGCATTTGATGTACAAAAAGATCTATGGGGGGCATTTAGAAATATTTAACCAACATCAGAATGGCAACACAGATGCTTCAAAGTGACAGGACTTTTTAAGAAGTAGGATCCGGGCATGGTAGCACATGACTTTAATCCCAGCACTTGGGAGGTAGAGGTAGGAGGATCACCATGAGTTCGAGGCCACCCTGAGAATACAGAATGAATTCAAGGTCATCCTATACTAGAGTGAGACCCTATCTTGAAAAACAAAACAGCAACAAAAAAAAGTAGTAGTTATATTTTAGCAACTTGACTTAGTGTGATACACTATGAATAACAGCCTCATCCAGTCATTTTATTTCAAAGTAGAATTTCATGTTTAAATATAGGAAAACAAAATTACCATGAAAATAGTCCATTTGGCACTTGTAAATAGAGTACTTCAACATAATATATTAAATGAAAGCTGTTCTAAAATCTTACTGTAACATTATTAACACATACTAACTGTTCATTGGCTAGCAACATAATTCTATACAAAATAAATTAAAGTTCTAAGAGAATATCTAATTCTGGATATTTTAATATTTTTGATAATTTAACTACAGGTTTTGCAAATAGGTCAGAGATCTTCTAATAAAAAAAATATATCATTAAGCCTGCCATGGTGGCACATGACTCTAATCCCAGCACTCGGGAGGCAGAAGTAGAAGGATTGCCATGAGTTCTAGGCCAGTCTCAGACTAGATACTGAACCCCAGGTCAGGCTGAGCTACCCTACTTCAAGAAAAAAAAATCATATATAAATAAAATCATCGACTTTCTGATTTCTAGGATTTTTTTTACTTATTTTTTAAATATTACTTATATTTATTGAGTTTTTAAATAAAAAGGTTGTATGCTTATATCTTCTTTCCCCCACTCCAATTCTTCAGTGGTGGAGGGGTGGCAATATGGTGCCTCTGGCTTTTCCCAGCCACGCTGAGGCTCTTTCCATCTTTTCTTTCCCTCTGCAGCAATGTTCCTTGAGCTTTGGTGAAGAGGGAAGATGTGTCCTGAATGTGATAGCACTGTCCCATGGTGTGGGTTTTGGACTGAGTAAAAAGGGAAGAAAGAAAACTGCAGGTGTGCAGCAGTGTTTATCTCTCCATGTTTCCTACAAAATGGGAATCGCCGCTCACATGCCTGGTGCTCAAGAAGAAAGCTGCTCTCCCTCTCATGTCTTCATCATCATGGAGAATAATATACCCTCAGATTATCAAAGCAGCCAAATTAGCCCTTTCCCTCTTTATTTACTTCTTGTCAGCTCTTTTTTGTCTCAGCAATGAGAATAAGTAATGTATCCATCATCATTTGGTAACCTTTTCATCTTATAAATGTTATTCTAAATAAATTTATTCTTATAAGAATCTTATTTTATTTTATCTATTTACTTACTTTTATTTTATTGATTATTTTATGGGTTTATTTTAGTTCTTTTTGGAGAAAAGGATTTATACTACAGAGGCCAAGGCTGACCTTGAACTCAGGATGATCTCCCAGCTACCATACCTGGCTACTATAAATCTTTTATAGAAATATATGAAAATATCTTAACAAGCCCAAATTTTATGACAGAATTGGATATATTTTCTGGTGAACATATAGAAAAGAATATACATCAATGTTGATGTTTTGGTCTTGGACCTTACATGCCCCAGAATAAGGAGAAATAAATTCCCACTGATTCTTATCTACTCAGGAAAACCTTAATAGAAGCAGAAATAAACTCAGACATTTAACACAGAAGGTTCAAAAAAAAGTGACATTTGACATCTTCTAAAGATAGATCACATTCCTTAAATTTATTATATGAAAGTAATAAAATTCTCATGCTTTCACCAAAAAAAAAATCTGAGAATGTAAATAAATTACAGAAGTACAAAGTTTCATATTAAAGTACCAGTAAAACTTCCTGCATGAAATACCAATAAATAAAATCAAGTGCTGCATAAAGGAGTGACTAACCATGCTTGCTTGTGCCTGAGAACTGCCATTCGTTAAGTGCAAACGCAGAACAGACTAATTTCCTTTTAGATAAACATTTTTTGTTTATAAACTCTAGCCAATTAGGAATCTTAATAAGGGCTGGTGCATGTGGAATGTTATAGAAAGATAAATATATTCCCAGTCTCACTATTGAAAAATGAAAATGCAAATCTTCTCTTGACTAGGGAAGAAATGGGACACTTCATTTGTCAGTAAGAGTAGTTTTAACATCAGGGCCCAAAGCTCCCTAAACAAGTACTACTGTGTAGGAAGAAAAAAAAATGTCTAGCAACAGAGGATTTTTCTATTGGTCTTATATTTTAAAAAGGAGCCTCAGTATATTGTTTTCTAGATCTTTATGACAAACTAAGAGATATGTGCTAATTAGAATGGACCATGGAGATAACTGAGAATTAAGGATTCAATGATCTCTCTGTAGATGTATGAATAACAGCTACAACCATGGTTTAAAACACTTGTGTCCAAGAACAAAGTGATTCAATCAGAGTAAATCATAGAGTAAAATGCTATGCACCCATTTGTAATATTAAGTTTTGGAAAATAATTGGAAATGACTAAAACAAACCCAAGATAAGATAACTGTTACACTTAACAAAGAAAAGGCTACAGAACAAACACACAATACATTTCACATGATCTCAAGGGCATAAGATAGTTTTTATGTACACATTGAGTATGTAAGATCTTAAGGCACTTTAAAGTTGTTGATATGTAGAAGTATTTAATTAAATACTCCCATATTTATACTTCATATAAGTTTCTATGACTTTTGTTGATTGAAAATGTGAAACGTTATTGTGTTTTGGCATAAATTATTATATACCTTGTATATATAATTTAGGGCAGTAAATATCTTTATAAAGGCTTACTGCAAACCAGCAGTAGAGAAACCCTCTGGCGGGGTCTGCAGTGCTGATCTGATGGCAGTGTTCCTGTCAGTGTCTCCACTGGGATCCGCCAGAGAAAAGGAATTTGTTCTTGGTGGGATCCTCTACTTCCTTGTTTCTCTGTGATTCATCCTCTGCTAACCCTTTTATGCAAGATCTCTGTGAATAAGAAGGCACAAAACATCTATCTGGGTTTTATCTTTAGAGGAGAAGCAAGATATATTTGTCCCTCTGAAAAGCTTTAGGAATGTTATTTTCCCAGCCCAGCTCAAATATTGTGAGGATAAAGTTGCTGTGATTTCATTAGCAATGACAGCAATCAAAGCCAATGTTTGTCATATTAATGTATTTGACACATGATCAAAGCAAATGATCTGGCACAATCATGTGTAGTTTGCATTTTTTTATTGTTTTGTTCTGCTTTGTTTGCTTTTAGAAATAACATTTCACTAGAGAGTTTAAAGTTGCCTTGAACTTGCTATCCTCTTGCTTCAGACTCACTAGGGCTGAGGTAACAGGTGTGTGACCCTATGTACAGATTGTTTTTCTTGAATTTTTTCTTGTTAACTAAATGAGGAGAGCAAACTAATGGGGTAAAATCTTGGCTACTGTTTTCTGTGTTACTTACCAAATTTGTGGAATAGTTAAAATTAACAGCAAAAGACTCTGTATTCAAAAGTCTCTCCATCCAAAGAATTAAATTTTTAGTTTAATCTTTTTCCAATGTAGTATGCTCATTTACACACAATCCAGATTTTTGGCTTATTTGAAGTCTTAAGAATTAGAGTTTTTTCTACATTTTCTTATATAATTAGACACCGGGATCCTGGAGATCCATGCACTGCTGCACTGGATTTGCAGCTCTATGTCTGAAGAGAGCAAAAGGACCCATGATCACAGTGAATGCAGCTTTGCTCATTCACTGACCCCAGACCACTATAAAGAATATTCACACATATTCTAGGTACTGTATTTGAACTAGCTCTTGAAATTCTACTATGTACCAGTGAATATATACACTGCAAACAAACTCTAGATACATGTATCACTTTGTGCAATTGGGTACTGGGGAATTGAATCCTGTCCATTAGGGTTTGCAAGCAAGTGCCTTTAAGTGCTGATCCACCTTCCCAGCCCTTCATTTCCATTTAATGAAAGAGGAAAGAGAGGCTTTATATAATTTTAACACAATACCAAAAAAATATACAAGTTAACAAAGAATATATGTCAGCATAATAAAGTTGATACATAAAAAGTCAAAAACAAAACCTTATACCTCACTGAAAATGGAAAAGTTAAAAGTTGTCTTGCTGAGATCTGGATGAAGATAGGCTACTTAGTTTTATACTAAAGAGGCCTAGATTTGAAACCCCCAGGTAGAGCAATCAAACAACAGAAAGAAAATAAATTGTAGCCACATCAAAAAGAATCAAATGGTCATTGTTTTTCAGATGATATGACCTTAGAAAGAACACTAACTCGTTTTGCCAAAAAGAGAAAGGAAAAATAAAATAAAATAAAATAAAAAACTCTTGGGAATAACAAATGAATTCAGTACAGTTGTAGGATACAAAATCACTATATAAAATATATAAAATCAGTAGTCTGGCTACATGTCAATGGCAAATAAACTGAAATGGAAATTTAAAAAAATATCATTGCCACACTAAATAAAATGCTGAAGATTGTATTTAGCTAACTGATCCCCTCAGTGGTATGGGACCCATAGCTGGAGCTGGGAAACAAGTCAGAACCATATCCAAACATAAGCCCACTTTCTAATATCAAGCTACCATCAATTGTGGGCTACAAGAGGGCCTACACCTATTAAATTCTCTATAAAAAAAAGTAAGGGTTATCTCATTTGTCCTGGTGCTAACTTACTCTCCATTGGAGAATCTGCTTCTCTTCTTCAGATAGATGTAGATCCTAAGGAGAGAGCCACCCCATCATACCTCAAAAGGGCCCCAGGTGCAACTAAGAAAAATTGGAGAAACAAGAAAGGGTGCTGTTTTCCTGATGAACCGGATACCAGCACAAGGGGGAAGGAGATCAACACAGAGAAAAATCAACTCCTACCAAATCAGTGAGCCAGAGCCTCAGAGGCCCCCAACAACTCATCACTGAAGCAGACCAAAAATGAACCCAACATAGCTCAGGGAAATTTTGCGGAAGAGGGGGCGGAAAGAATGTCAGAGCCACATGTTGTGTCATGATATGCAGAGACATTTATCTTACCCATAACTGTGGGCTAACTCCATAATGCATGACCCATATACCTCAACAAGGAGGGGCCAAGGGGAGGGGTAGGTCACAGATGAGCCTAATAATGGTACTAAACTGTCTGTATTTGCTGAATACAAAACTAACTAATAAAGAAAAAAAATCCAAAAAAATATATATAGCCTTAACACCTAAATAAATAAATATTATAGAGACCTAAGGAACAAACTAGAGTCTGGATGCAAACTAAAGCATCCATACAAATTGATGTTCAACATAGGTCTATGAATACCCCGTGGGGAAAGAATGGTACTAGGAAAATGGGATAGCCACTTGATGAAATGTAAAACAAAAACAATCTCATCTGTTTTTTGAGTTCTTTGTAGATTTTAATTATCAGACTTCTGTCAGTGGCATAGCTGATGAATATTTTCTCCCATTCAGTACATAATCTACTGGCTTGGCTTATGATGTGTTTGTCTATGTAAAAGCATTTTAGCTTTTTGAGATCCCACTGAATGAGCAATTGCTTTGTTTCCTGGGCTATTGGAGTTTTATTCAAGAAGTCTTATTCCACTGCTAAATCGTGGAAAGTGCTCCTATTTTTTTTTTTTTTTTTTTGAGTAGGAGAAGATTTTCAGGTCTCATAATTCATTAATTCTTTAATTCATTTGGACTTGACTTTTGTGTATGGAAAAATGAGTGAGTCTAGTTTCATTTGTCTACTTATGGTCACCAAATTTGTCCAACAACATTTGTGAAGATGCTATCTTTTCTCCACTCCACACTACTGGTACCTTTGTCAAAGATCAAGCAGCTGTAGTTACTTGACTTAACGCCAAGCCTTCAATTCTACTGTTGGTCTATGTTTCTGTTCTTATACCAGTACCATGCTGTTTTTGTTTCAATGTCTTTATAATGTAGCTTAGGTCTGGTATGGTGATATCTCCAGAGGTGTTTATTTTGCTGAGGATATGTTTGGATATTGGAGCCTTGGTGCCATTCCATATGAATTTTAGTATCACTTTTTCTTTTTATCTCTTTCCCCAGTAGGTATTATTTGGGGTTTAGCCTCTGTTATGTTGAGATATAAACCCTCTAAGCCTATTTTTTTTTAGCATTGTGATCATGAAGTGGTGTTGTATTTTGTCAAAGGCTTTCTCTGCATCAATTGAGATGATCATGTGATTCTTATGGTTAGGATAATTTATGTGGTGTATTATGTTGGCTGATTCCCTATGTTGAACCATCCCTGCATCCCTGGGAAGAAGCCTATTTGATCAAGGTGGATAATGCATTTGATGTGTTCTTGAATTTGGTTTGCAAGGATTTTGATCAGGATCTTTGCATATAAATCCATCAGGGATATATAGGCTTATACTTTTCTTGTCTTGTATCTCTGTCTGGTTTTTGTATTAGGGTGATGCTAGCTTCATAAAAGGAGGTGGGGAGGACTTCCTGATTTCTGCATATGTGAAACAATTTGAGAAAATTGGTTTCAGTTCTTCAATAAAGATGTGATAGAATTTGTTTGAGAAGCCATCTAATTCTGGACTTTTCTTTTTGGGGACACTTTGGATTATCTTTTCAATTTCTCTGGATGTGATAGGTTTGTTTAGGAGACTAATCTGCTCTGAGTTTAGTTGTGGTAGGTGGTATGTGGCTAAAAATTCACCCATTTCTTCCAGAGTATCCAATTATGTAGAGTAGAGGTTTTAGAAGTATGCCCTGTTGATTCTTCCAATTTCATTGATGTCTGTTGTGACCTCTCCATTTTCATTTCTGATTTTGTTAATTTGAGACTTTTTTTTTCTTGATCAAATTAGCCAGGAGTATATCAATCTTGTTTATTTTTTCAAAGAATCAGTTCTTCATTTCATAGATTTTGTAAATTGATTTTTAGTTTCTAATCCATTAATTTCTGCTCTGTTCTTGATTATTTCTTTCTGTCTGGAGCTCTTAGGGTTGGATTATTCTTGTTTTTCCAGTATCTTTAGGGGAACAGTTAGGTTAATTAATTTGGGATCTCTCTATCTTTGTTATAAAGGTATTTAGCACTACGAATTTTCTCCTTAGTACTGTCTTCATTGTGTCTCATAAGTTTTGGTAGGTTGTGTTTTTATTACGATTCACTTCAAAGGAAGGTTAAAATTTCTTTTTGGATTTCTTCCACAAACCACTGTTTAAAAGCATGTTTTTTAGTCTCCATTAGCTGGTGAAGTTCTTTATGTCTCTTATTGTTGATTTCTAGCTTTAAAACCTTGTGATCTGTTATGATGCAGAAAGTTACTTCAATTTTCCTGTATCTGTGGATTCAATATCATTGATATGAATGCTGGTTTTTTTGATAGTTTTCTTACAACCTCAGCAATTCTTTTGATAAGTGAGTCACTGGTTGCTGTGTTTTAATTTTGGGATTAAATTTTTGTTGATTTCTTTATGATTTTATTAGAGGCTTCCATTGTGGGACTAGGCATCCTTGGTGGAGAACTCTCAGTTTTTTTTTAACTTTCATTGGCTTTTTTGATTGTGGTCTACCCATCTTAGGGAACACTTTGTTCTGTTGAAGAAGCAAAGTTTTGTCCTTGTAGGATCTTCAGAGTGTGTCCTGTTTTGAATGTGAACCAGATTGGTGTACTGGTATATGATGGCATTGTAACCATAGATGCACAGGTTGTGGAGATTGCAGGTACATCAAAGGTACTTGGGGAACTGGAGGTCCAGCTTATTCAATCCACTTCCAAGTACTCTTCAGCACATGTGGATCACATGTAGGGGAACCAGGAGCTATGAAGCTGGACAGCCAAAGACCAGAGACCAGCTCCTATAGTGGCCAATTAACCCTCTTACTCAGGGGAACAGGGAGGTATTTTACCAGGGGCCAGTCAGGATACCAGGGCAAAAGTCCTGCTTTCCCAGGTCCCACACAGGGTCCAAGACACAGCAAACCAGTCACAAGGAACTAGCAGGACCAGGGACCTGGGAAGAACTGGAGAACAAGGATCTGGCCAACACAATGTGTGCCTCACACACCCTCTAGTGCAGGTTATCTGGTAAGTGGGGAACAGGGGAACTTCAACCAGGAAATTGAAGCAAGGGCCTGCTTTTACAGCAAGCTCATAGGGTCCAAGGGTCCAAGCCCATGCTTTAGTTATTTTATTTTATTTTATTTTATTTTATTTGTTTTTGTTTTTGTTTTTGTTTTGTTTTGTTTTATTCTTAAAAATTTAATTTAATTATTTATTTTTTTAATTTTTTATAAATTAGTTTTGTATTCAGCAAGTACAGTCAGTTTGGTACCATTATTAGGCTCATCCATGATCTACCCCCTCGCCTTGGCCCCTCCTTGTAGATTCTAGAGATTAGGCATCTGTCAGTTGGATAACCCGCAAATATTTTCTCCCATTCTGTGAGTAATCTATTGGCTTTGCTTATTGAATGCTTGTCTGTAAAAAACATTTCAGCTTCATATGATCCCATTGGTTGAGTGACTGTTTAAGATAGTGAGCTACTGGGGTTTTGTTCAGGAAGTCTCTTTCCATTCCTATATCATGGAAATTACTTCCTAAATTTTCTTCCAGTAGTAGTCGAGTTTCTGGTCTTATATTGAGGTCTTTGATCCATTTGGACTTGAGTGTAGTGCATGGCGAAATGTGTGGATCAAGAATCAGTTTCCTGCATATGGCTATCCAGTTTGTCCAGCTCCATTTGTTGAAGATGCTGTCTTTTTTCCAGCCTATATTGTTAGGGCCTTTGTAGAATACCAAGTAGGTATACCCAAAGTCTGGGTCCTCAAGTCTATTCCATTAGTCTATACTCATGTTTATATGCAGGTACCATGCTGTTTTTTATTACTATGGCTTTGTAATATAGCTTTAGATCAGGTGTGGTGATGCCTCCAGAGGTATTTCTTTTGCTGAGGATATGTTTGGATATGTGAGGCCTACTGCCTTTCCATATGAAATTTGAGATCATTTTTTCTATCTCTGTGAAGAACATTGTAGGGATTTTAATTGGAATTGCATTAAATCTCTATATTGCCTTTGGTAGGATTGCCATCTTCACAATGTTAATTCTGCCTATCCAGGAGCATGGGAGGTATTCCCATTTTCTCAAGTCCTCCTCTATTTCTTTTTTGAGTGTTTTATGTTTTTGTTGTACAGATCTTTCACTTCCTTGGTTAACATTATTCCAAGGTATTTTATTTTTTGGGCTGCTATTGAAAATGGGACTATGTCCCTTATTTCTTTCTCTGTATCTTTGTCATTTGCATACAGAAGGCTACTGATTTTTGTGCATTGATTTTGTATCCTGCTACTTTTCTATAGGTGTTAATCACCTTCAGGAGTTTGGGGATGGAGTCTCTCAGGTCTCTTACACATACAATCATGTCATCAATGAATAGAGCTAACTTAACTTCTTCCTTTTCAAATGGTATCCCTTTTATTTCCTTCTCCTGCCTTATTGTTTGAGCTAGGACTTCCAGTACTATATTTAAAAGCAGAGTTGAGAGTGGACAACCCTGTCTTGGTCCTGATCTTAATGGGAAATCCTCCCATCTCTCCCCATTAAGTATTAATTGGGCATTGGGAGCTTTGTATATTGCCTTTATTATGTTAGATATGAACCAACCATGCCAATTCTCTCCAATGTTTTGATCATGAAGTGATGTTATATCTTGTCAAAGGCCTTTTCTGCATCTATCAAAAAGATCATGTGGTTTTTGTGTTTAACCTTGTTTATGAGCTGTATTACATTGACAGATTTCCATATGTTGAACCACCCCTGTGTTCCAGGGATGAATCCCACTTGGTCAAGGTGGATAATGCTTTTGATGTGTTGTTGGATTCAGTTTGAGAGGATTTTGTTCAGGATCTTTGCATCTAAGTTCATCAGGGAAATAAGCCGGTAGTTTCCTTTTCTTGTGGCATCTCTGCCTGGTTTTGGAATTAGGGTGATACTAGCTTCATAAAAGGAGTTGGGTAGCTTTCCCTGTTCTCCAATTGTGTGGCACAGTTTGAGGAAGATTGGTTTGAGTTCTTCCATGAAGGTTTGATAGAATTTAGCTGAGAAGCCATCTGGTCCTGGACCTGGGAGGTTTTTTATTACTTTTTCAATCTCAATGAGTGTGATCGGTTCATTGAGCTGATTAATCTGCTCTGTGTTTAGCTTTCATAGATGGTATGTGTCCAGGAATTTATCCATCTCCTCCATATTATTCAGTTTTGTGGAGTAGAAGTTTTTGAAATAAGTCCTGATGATTCTCCCAATTTCACTTATGTCTGTTATGATCTCTCCTTTTTCATTTTGAATTTTGTTAATTTGAAGCATCTCTTTTTTTTTTTTTTTTTTTTTTGCTTGATCAAACTGGCTAAGGGTTTGTCAATCTTGTTTATTTATTTTTTTTTAAAGAACCAGCTCTTTGTTTGGTCAATTGTCTTAATTGTTTTCTTAGTTTCCAAATCATTAATTTCTGCTCTGATTTTAATTATTTCTTTCCTTCCGGAGCTTTTGGGTTGGATTTTACTTGCTTTTCTAGTGCCTTTAGGTGGATGTTTAAGTTATTGATTTGGGATCTCTCTGTTTTTTTTTTTTTTTTATGAATGTATTGAGTGCTATGAATTTTCCCCTAAGGACTGCCTTCATTGTGTCCCATAAGTTTTGGTAGAACGTGTTCTAATTGTCATTCATTTCTAGAAATTTTGCAATTTCATTTTTTATTCCATCCACTATCCATTTATTGTTTAAAAATGTGCTGTTCAGTTTCCAGGTGCCATTGGGATTCTTGGTGGGTGTTTTGTTGTTGTCCTGATATTGGGACTTTTAAGTGTATCCCACAATTCCCTCATGTTCTGTTCACAGGAACTTTTGAACTTACTGAAATTTTTGAACTCTTGAACTCTTTCTTCCATCTTGTCTTCCAGATCAGAGTTTCTATTCTCCACTTGGCTGATTCTATTCTTGAGAGCTTCTAGTGAGTTTTGGGCTTGTTCAATTAAGTTTGCATTTTCTATTATTTTTCTATGTATAATTTCCATCCCTCTGTCAAGCTCCCTTTTCACATCATTTTCTGATTTTCTTGATGCTTCTTGGAATTCATCCTTGCATTTTTATGTCTACATTAAGCATCGCCAGCTGATTTTTGAGCTCTTCTTCTTTTTTTTTTTTTTTTTCACTCTCTCTCAAATCTCTTAACTGTCTTTGAACTCCTTCCAGTTTGTTATCTATTAGGTCTAGTGTAGTGATGACAGCATCCACACAATTATCAGTCCTTTGTTGCTTTTCTGTAAGTTCTACCAGTAGCTTGGTCAGGGTTGCATTGCTCATAGCTTCATTTTGGTGTTCTGATCCTAATGATTCTTCTATGTTTTATTAGATATGTTCATTGTAGGACTGGGTGATCTAACTAGATTTTCTTGCATTTGGTTTTTCATCTTATTTCTTTTGCTCTGTGGTCTGCCCATGACAGTGTGTGGGAACATAGGTCATTGGATCAGTCTGGGCTCAAGCACAGTGGGAATCTGAGGCAGCCTCGGGCAGGTGCCAAGCAGCCTGGGTTTTGGCTCGCACTTGCCAAGGCCACCTCATCGACTACCTGGCTGGCAAGCCAAAATTGCCTGATCTCTCAAGCGGTAATGAGCCAAAGCTGTCTTATTTCGAGCCAGGAGGGACACTGAGGCACCAAGCATTGAAGCAGCCCAAACTCTGGCACGGGAACACTGGGACCCCAAAGCAGTCTGAGTTCCCCTGCCACAGGACAATGGTGGATGGCTGGTGTGGCAGACAGGTAGGGAATGACACCTGAGCTGGCGCAGGTGACAAACACAGTCTGAGCTTGTGTGGCATTTGCTGTGGGCCTGGACTCGCTGAACATGCGGTGGCAGGAGCAGTAAGTGGCGAGTGGGTGGAGCAGTCTAAGCTTCTACACGCAGGGATTGAGCAGCATTGGGCAGCACCATGGATACGGAGGCTACTTGGGGGGAGGGGTGTTCTACCTGCCCGCGAGGGGATCAGCAATTCTTTGTTTTTCTCCCTTCTGTGCCCTCCCACTGGCAATCTATTGGAGATCTCTCTCCCCTAAATGCCCCAGTGAACCCTTAAGGTCTTGCCTTTCTTTCCCTGGGATTTGCAGGGCAGCTAGGCGGTCACCATCTTGGATGGAAGTCTCTCCCATGATTTAGTTTTTAAAATATTTTATTTATCTATTTATTTAAGAGAGAGAAAGAGGTCTGGAAAGAGAAATAGGAGGGAGAGAGAGAGAGAGAATGGGAATGTCATGGCCTCTAGCAACTGCAAACAAACCAGAGACATATAGTAACTTGTGCAACTAGCTTTATATGTGTAATATGGAATTGAACCCATGTTCTTTGTGCATCTGGCTTTACTAGGGAATCAAACTGGAGTTGTTAGGCTTTGTAGGCAAGCACCTTAACCACTGAGGTATCTCTGCAGTCCTGAACCCATGTCTTTAGACTTGCTTTTTGGGAAGGATTCTTAAGCAGCCACTGAACATGTGTTTTTTTTTTTTTTAATATTATTTATTTAGTTGCAAGTGTGCATATATGTGGTTATATTAATGTGTAGGAGAGTGTGTGTGTGTGTGTGTGTGTGTGTGTGTGTGTGCATGCCAAGAAGCCAGAGGGTGTCTTCTTCCACCACTCCCTACTTATTCTCTGAGACAGAGTTTCTTGGTGAACTTGAAGCTTACCAATTTGTCCAGCTAGCTAACCAGTGAGCCTCAGGATCTGCCTCTCTCCATTTGCTCAGTGCTGGGCTTACATGTATTGCTACTACACCCAGCATTTTACATGAGTGTTGACATGTGAACTCAGGTCCCCATGCTTATGTGGCCTCACATTACCATCAAGCTTTCCTTCTGTAATTCTAAGTACAGGTATTTTAGAAATCCCATGATTTACCACGATCCATTTTATTTGTACTAATTTTCTTTCTTCCTTTTTTTTTAGATTGAGTGGTTTTTAATTACTTTTTTAAGTTAGCATACAAAATAATGCATTTCATTATGGACTTTGCATACAGACATGTCCTTATACTTGTTCGAATTCACTCACACTCATGTGGCCCCATTCTGTGTCCCTGTATTCCCCTGCCTGGTTCCTTTCCTCCCTCCAAATAGTTCACATTCTGCTTTCATGTCAATGTTTTCCATTATACTCTCCTTTTTCTTCTTTCTTAAGATATCTTTGAATCCACTGGATATTTATCCATTTATTTATAATCCATTTAAGCTCAACCATTAAGGTTGTAGTTACTTTAATTATTGCATCTTTGTATTTAGAATTTGCACTTTATACCTTCAATTTTTCTTTTGAATCTCCCTATCTATTTCCTAATTAAGGCAAGGCACAGATTTAGGACTGACTCAAATGCTTTGAGGTTTTAACTGTGGAAAGTTAGCTGCTAGTTCTTCTTTTGATTTGAAACAGGCCTGTAAGTGTTCAGAACACAAAGTTATGGTAGAATTAACAAGTGCCTGTCAGAACACAGGCCACCTCTACACTGGGGTCCTGTTTGTATATAAATTTCTAGTCAGGAATTTGGGTATTATGATCTAGAATATATGGAATGATCCTATAACATTAAGTATAAAGGCATTCAACTGAACACAGCCTTCTGAACAATTTCCACTAAAGTATGAGCCATGTATGAATCATTTCTGTCTGTTAGTGCACTGGATATAGCTACACTGCAAATCCTAACTTCTTAACAGAAATCAAAATATTATATGGATGTAGGTGGTGAGGTTTTCAGGAACTTGTCAATAAATAATGGTGAGGATTATATAATTGGAGGTTGGAGAAAAAAACAACACATGATACATATTGTTAGAACAGCCAGGATTTTTTTTTTTTTTTTTTTTTTTTTTTTGCCTGTGCTAATGTATCACTAAGTGGGTTAGAAGTGTTCTCAGATGTAGCTAAATTATTTCCTGGAAAATTGCATTAGTATTCTAATTGGCATTACTAGTGCCTAAAATAAAATATAAAAATGATCAGAAGGAAAACTATAACACCATTACTCATTTAATGAGGTTTTACAAGCATTTGTTGAAACTTATGAGGATGGCTCAGACATTTAAAGAGGCCTTTGTAACTTCAGCCATCTATAGGTAAGAAGCAGCTGAAAGACTACTGGGTTGTCAGCCTGAACCACATCTGATAGAAATGGGAGTGTTTCTGGATGGTAGCATCCCTGTCATCTTGCAGTGAATGCCCACTGTTATGCAATAGAGTCCAGTTCTCTGGCTATGCATTGTTACTTTCATGGTTTACATTTAAAATTTCTGATGAGAGAAAATATGGGTTATTCAGTTTTTGTTTTCTGTAGACTTCATCTAACTTTTTAGTGTCTTACTTTTTTGTGTTCGAAACATATCTGAATTTCTGTTTATACAAATAAATGGTAAGAAACTTTTTTCCTGTCTAACTTTTGTATGACTTTAAAGCAGTTTCATTACTTCAAGGATTCTTGAATCATTCACTGTTACACAAAGATGTGTCTAAATGCTCAATTTACACAGAACTTTTTTTCACAAAGAATTGATTTTGACTCTAGCTTCATGGTCAGATTGATGCCAATAGGAGGATTAAATTGGAAATGATTCCTTACTAGAAAATGTTGCTGCAGGACCGAGGCTACATTCTGAAGGTTGCTCAAACACTTATCTGCTCTGGAAATATTAGTGCTGTAACCACACATGTGGATGGTATAAAATTGGTTTTCTATAGACTCCTGTGTGTTTATAGCCGTTTCCTCTTATCCCAAGAATATCTTTTCTTTTCCAAAATTATTCAGAAATGTTTATATAATCTTCACAATCAAAAAGAAATCTCAGAAATACTATCCACATTTGTCACTAAAATGGGAATGAGGATGTATGCAAGATGTTGGTTTCATTTTTGGCTAATCTGTCCCTTCACTCCCTTCCATATATCCTTCCCCTCCCTTTATTCCCTCACTGTCCCTTCCTTCATCCTTCCTTTTTCTCTCTTCCTGACTCCCATCCTCCCTTGTCCCACTTTTCCTCTGATACACTTCTCTTTTCTTCCTCTCTCTCTTTGTCATTCTCTCTCTTGATATATACAATGTATGTCATTATATTCTGGTAGCTACTTTTTTCCCTTAAACATACTTACCTGTTCTATGTGCCCTGTCTTGTTTATGCAATCAACAAAACGTTAGGAGGAAGACAACATTCTACTAACAATTGAGAAATGAAGCTTCACAAATGTCGAGTAACTTAACACAAATTCCTCAATCAGCTTCAAGAACACTTCTTTTCTTGAGATGATGGATACTGAATTAAAAAACTTGAAAAGCAATTCTTTAATATCTCTTGATTAATTGAACAAAAGGCTCTGTTTCTATAAAAGAAAACAACCTAAAATCTCTGCACCAAAGGAAAAAAAAACTTTTGATATTTTATGAATTCAATTATTTTATATTCTTTTGGGCACACATTATCTCATTGTTTCAGTTATTTACTGTGCTTGAGAGTCTGTGTGTGTGTGTGTGTGTGTGTTCGGTTTCCTGGCTTTGCACTGCCATTTTTCAAAAGTATATATTCCTTGAACAATATCTTATGACAAACAACAATAAGATGTTGGAAACAAGTCTCCAGATTTTTATGCTGTCAATTCCCTGTGTTACAATAAGAACCATCACCGAGTATTATATTAAATCAGTAACAACTTTTCTCACCACCATATAAAAGGAAGCAATGTATGTGAAACCCTTCTCTGTCAAGGGTAAGATCATATGTTTTTATATTTCATCAGTGTGCTTGCATTAGAGCTGGTTAGCTTCCTTTAATTAGTGATACTAATAACCATACCATGTCAGGCAGGCTCTTGGCTATAAAATAATCTCTGGGGTAAGTGGATAACTAAATATTTTTTAGAAGGCTTTGAATGTGGCTTTAATGATTTAGAAGGTGGTCTGCTCACTTAACTGAAATCCTGTTTCAGAAAGCTGGCCTAACATTCTCTCATTGTCAGGTAATGCCAGAAGACAAGAAAGCACAAGCTTTATAATCATGCTTTTATGGACACAAATGATGACAATTGAAATCTGTCTTTCTAGTTTATTTTTCCTAACTGGAAGATTCAAGTGTGAGTACTCAAGGACTATATTCACTCCCATATCTTAAATCAAGTATCCTGACTCCCTCAGTAAACTTGAAACTATTCCCTCATTATACTGTCACAATATTGGATTTATATTTAAAAAGAAAACATCTCTTTTATCATGTACTTGCTGTATATTTAGGAAGATGTATATTCCTAAGCATATCTTAATGTTAAATTTATTCATCAATGCTTACAACACTTTTATCAAAACCTTGTTAAGTAAAAATTTAAGATCTGGAAAAAACAAATTGTTTCTATGATTCATCCAAAGCCAGGAATAAAATATTTTCTCAAGAAGTTAGGTGCTAATTTTAATCTCATCTGACTTTAGTTGCATATGAATAAAAATAATGAGGTTCTGAAACTTAATTCTATAAATTTCTGGTAGAAATGATCATAAGATATTATTTTCCAATAAGTCACACACATGTTTTAATTTACATTTTCCACAGGTTTACTTAATCTATTTGCTCACTCATCCGGGCAGTCATAATGTTTAAGTCTATATTTTATAGATGCTGCAGTTATTGTAGAGAGAGGAAAGCATTTGTGAAAATAGTAAGTGCTAGGTATGGAATAATCCTTTAATAAAGGGACATTTCATCTCTATTCTTAACTTAATTGGATCAGGAATACAGTAAGATACAAACCTCTTTTGTAGGTGTGAGAGCGTTTTCATGAAGGATTAACTGAGAAGACTTTCCTCCAGAGTACACGGCTCATTCTTTCAGGGCAATGTAGATAGATTAGATAGATAGATAGATAGATAGATAGATAGATAGATAGATAGATAGATAGATTGATAGATAGATGATAAAGAGTGGCTTCCCATGCTCCCTACTGGTACCCTGTTGCTGACATCCTTAACCGACACTAGAACCCAGTGTCCTCGTCCTTCCAACATGGAATGAAGATTATCAACTCTCCAATAATACTTCAGATATTCAGATGGTCACTGCTGGGACATCTAGCCTCCTGGGCTTAGCATCTATCAGCTTCTCAGACTCTCCAGCCTGAAAAAGTTATTGCTAAACTATGTAGCCAGTACTGTGTAAACCAACAAGATTAATTCTTTTATAATAAATATTCATTTTATCAGTTCTACTCCTCAAGAGAACCCAAAGACAGACAGTTTTTTTTTTTTTTTTTTACTGCAATTGAAGTTTCCATTGAAAGTCCTAAAAGATGGCTGTGTGTGTGTGTGTGTGTGTGTGTGTTTTCTTCCCTATACATATTCTAAAATATATCATGCTATTTTTATTATAATAAAAAGCATACAACACAAAATTTACTATCCATTTTAAGTGTATAATAGTTTAACTACATACATTTTGTCATAGAAAAGATCTCTAGAATATTTCATTTTTAAAAACTGTAATTCTATGCCTATCAATCCAAACTTGGCCTTCTTTTCCTGCTCTACCCCCCATCATACAACTTTCTTCTTTACAAAGGTATTTCACTAATTTATGAAATTCATGCAAGTGGAGTAATACTAAGCACCTTTTGTGACTTGATTGCTTCCCTTAGCAGAATGTACTCTAAATTATTGTCTTTGATAAGATTTTCTTATTTTGTTGAGGGTTAACTATATTCTGTTTCACAAAAAAAAAAAAAAATTCATGCACTAGAGCTGGGGAGATGGCTCAGCAGTTAAGGTGCTTGCCTGCAAAACCTAATGACCTTGGTTTTATTCCTCAGTTCTGAAGTAAAGTCAGATGTACAAAGTGGCACATGTATTGAGAATTCATTTGCAGTGGATAGAGGCTCTGGCATGCCCATCCTCTCTGTCTTTATATACATCTATCTTTCTCTATTTGCAAATAAATAAATAAATTTTAAAAAGAAAAAACTGCATATACTCTTTTAGCATGCATGAAAGATATAGTATTGAGGGTTTCATGGAGTCAGACACTACAATTTCAGTGATCCACTCAGACTAGGCAATGCGTAGCAGGATCAGAGTCCCAGAAAGGAGGCCTTGAAAGGCCCCCACTGTATAAAGATGTGAGTGTGAAGGCGAAGTAGGAATGCAGACCCCACAGTGGTAGAGATGCTAGGACCAGGAGACATTTTCTGAGGAAAGCTGTTTGTAAATAGTAAAGTTGCCCTAAGAGACAGGTTATATGTGCTGCAAGCAGCACAACTGGAGACTTAGGGCTACCCAAGCCCTTTGGAAATCAGATGACTTCACTCCAAATGCTGGCTGTGGAGCTGTAACATTTAGAGATTGATTTACTGTTCTTCTTCTTTTTTTGGTCTAATCTTTTCTTGCTATACCGCTTTCCTTCCTTTTGGAATAGAAATGTTTATTCCATGCCAGTATGTATGTAACTTGACTATTAATTTCTCTCAAATAAGCAATCACTTTGATTCTTATAAGGTATTTTGGACTTTTCAATAGTGTTGAGATTGTTAAAGACTATGGAGAATTTTGTAGTTGAACTGAAAGCATTTTGCATTATGAGGGCACAGGGCGCGGGGCTGGATGTGGCTTAAAAGTGTTATGTTTGGCTGTCAGATTGACAAGGGGTGGGCTTGTGATGGTCAATTTCAATTGTTTCACTGGTTCTAGAACCATATAGAAGATAAATCTCTGGGCATGTCTATGAGGGAGTTTCTAAGTTAGGTTAATTGTGTTTGGAAGACAAGTTTTTTTTTTTCCTTTTTTTTCTTTATTAATTAGTTTTGTATTCAGCAAATACAGTCAGTTGGGTACCATTATTAGGCTCATCCGTGACCTACCCCCTCCCCTTGGCCCCTCCTTGTTGAGGTATATGGGTCATGCATTGTGGAGTTAGCCCACAGTTATGGGTAAGATAAATGTCTCTGCATATCATGACCCAACATGTGGCTCTGACATTCTTTCCGCCCCCTCTTCAGCAAAATTTCCCTGAGCCATGTTGGGTTCATTTTTGGTCTGCTTCAGTGATGAGTTGTTGGGGGCCTCTGAGGCTCTGGCTTACTGATTTGGTAGGAGTTGGTTTTTCTCTGTGTTGATCTCCTTCCCCCTTGTGCTGGTGTCCGGTTCATCAGGGAAACAGCCCCCTTGCTTGTTTCGCCAATTTTTCTTAGTTTCAGCCAGGGCCCTTTTGAGGTATGATGGGGTGGCTCTCTCCTTAGGATCTACATCTATCTGAAAAAGAGAAGCAGATTCTCCAACGGAGAGTAAGTTAGCACCAGGACAAATGAGATAACCCTTACTTCTTTTTATAGAGAATTTAATAGGTGTAGGCCCTCTTGTAGCACACAATTGATGGTAGCTTGATATTGGAGAGTGGGCTTAAGACAAGTTTTAACAGTAGGAGGCAGCCTTTTGTTGGATGGAGCCCTAGATTGATGAGAAAGGAGATAGTGAGTTGAGAACAAGTATTCATTTCTCTCTGCTTCCTGATTGTGGATTCAATGTGATGAACTGCTTTGTTTTTCTGTCACCATCCCTTTCCTGCCATGATGAACCATATCCCCTTTAAATGAAAACTGAAACAAGTCCTTCCTCCTTTAAGTGGCTTCTAGCAGATCACAGCAATGAGAAAAGTAACTAATGCAAGTGTTCCAAATTCAATTCAATGTTGACAGCAGTAGCAATGTTTTTGTTTGTTGGTAAACAAGTCAGTTTTTAGCAATACTTATGGTATGAGCTGATATTTTACTGTGGCTTTGATTTGCCCATCCCTGATGATTAGTGAATTTGAGTACTGTTCCTTATACTTCATCATTTTCACGTCTTCTTTGGGGATATATCTACTCAAGTATTTTGCCTGGCTCTTAATGTGAATAGTTTTGTGATTGAGTTGTGAGAGTTATTAATATCCTCTTAAAATGAGTTTATTTTCACATTTATGTATTGAAATATTTTCTCCATGTTGTGAATTTCTGCTTCACTCAGTTGATTGTTTCCTTTGCTACACAATGTATAATCTTTCCTCAAGAATGTTCTCTGTTCACTTGAAGGAAGGCCACTGCACTACTGTTGAAGAGAATGTTTTGGATGAGTACCTTTGGTCTATAACTATATAGCATTGTTAAAATCAACTGCTTCTAAAATTGATTTTCTATCCAGATGGCCTTTCAATTATGAAAAGCAGGATTTAAGAAGCCCATTTCTATCATGCTTCTATTGTTTGTTGATGTGTACACAGATAATTATACAGAGATTTTGGTAAATTTGTATGGCAGGATTGTTGGTGATGGAGCAATCAAATATCCTGGTGCTTGGGTAAACAGATGGATAATCCCATTGCCTCAGTAACAGAGACTAGATAGGCATGTACACATTGGCTCTCCTTATGCTTGAAGCATAAGAACAGGCCCAGAGCTGCCTGGGAGTAGCATGCTTGCTGCTTGTGTCTACAAGAGCTAACATAAATCTGGTGTCTGGTTATAGGGTATTGTTATGGATTTACATTCTTGGGGTTCAGGTGTTTGGCCTGAAGTCTGGTTGCTGATGTCAGTCTGGCACTGGGACAAGCCTGATATCCATGTGCGCATGGATGGGCCTCTGCAGGGTGGTATAGTGGCTATCTGGTGCCAGGGTGAGTCTGCAGACTGGGGCTAGAAATCTTGGTTTTGCCTTATTTCTTCCTTTCCAAAGAAAACAAAGATTTTAAATATTTCCCAGAGTTCATTCAGTTATTCTAAATTTCGTCCTTTTTATACTTACCATAAAGAGTTGAGAAATCAGGAATTAATCAAGTCTTAAACAAATGAGTTTGCTACAATAACAGACCATATATTTTGTCTTAGAAACTTATGACTTCATTCAAAATGTTCTTCTAAAATTTTATGAAATTTATATTTATTCCTACTGGTAAATTTTATCACTTATATTTCTATAAGTTTGTACACTATGTGTAACTAATCATTTCTTGGTAAACCAGAGGTTTTAGACAAAAAAGTGAAAATATTTGAAGTTGTATTATGTTAGGTAGATGAAAACGATGCCGTTTGCTTCATTCTCTTCTGAAAACTTGTATATTCCTCATGAATGTAAGGAAGAGTCAGTAAAGCACTCACTAGTTTATCCCTCTGGGCACCTAGAAGAAATGCGAGCACTTTACCAACCTAGGTCTCAACATGACTCAGCTCCAATTAGGAAGACTTTTCCCAGATCTCAGACATCTGCCAGGTAGTATCACACACATTCCCAAAGGAGTAGTAGGAGCCGACTGCAAGGGAATGCTTCAGTTCTCAGACTGCTCAGAGCTCTGCTTTGGCATTTTTCCTCTACTCACAGATGGAGCAACTGAGCTTAGCCAGAAAGGTTACTTGTACATTGTGAAAGGAAGGCTCTTTCCAGTAGAGTATTACTCCATGAGTAAATTGAGCATATTCTGTAAGCTAAGAAAAGACCTATAGCAATGTATTGCTGTGTTGCCACTTCTATAAACATTATTGGCTACAGCATGTACTCTTGTTTTCCCTTTCTAACTAATTTCCCTTAGCATTTTTACGACTTCTTCTAACTAATTTCCCTTAGCATTTTTATGACTTCTTTTTTTAAGTATTTATTTTCCTCTGTGTGTGTGGGCATGTGCACCAACATACATAATGGGGCCTCGTGCTGCTATAAATGAATGCCACAATCTTTCAGTGCATGTTTTGTTTTGCCTTTTGTGGGTGGCTTGGGAATTGAACTTTGGCTGGTAGGCTTTTCAAGCAAGGGCCTTAACCAATGAGACATCATCTCAACCAATTTTTTTATAATGTACTATTGCCATTAAGATCCTCTGTAATCATTAATTGATTCAGGGAAAGCAATATTGAAATAATAATGCTTGTGGAATTCATTGTTTTATTTTGCTGATTAATTATATTATTTCAGTTAGCAAAATTTTATATATTTCATAATAGAACATGTTTTGAAAGGGGCAGGGCAATGACACAGTGGTTAAAGATGCTTGGTCACACAGAATTCTGGACAAGGTTCAGATCCCCAGCCACCCACAGAGAGCCACAGAAATGTTCATTTGCACAGAGACTCTGGCATGTCCATAAACACAGAAACACACATGCAAATAAATAACTTGAATTAATTAATTAAATGTACATTTTCTAGATAACATAGGTTTACATTGGGGAATAACTAAACATTTCTAAGTAACATAATCATTACTTTGTATATTTATTATTTTTATGGTAAGTACACAATATCTTTGGTCTTAGCACTATTTTAGAAATTTAATATATTGTTGACTGTAGTTATTACATGGTACACCAACCGTTTTAAACTTATCCTCCTTAACTAACTGGGATTTTGTATCTTTAGATTAAAATCTCCCCAAACTCCTACAACCTCTGATGGCTACATTTCTTGTTTTACACTAATTTGCAATTTGGAACTGGCCATTCTATATTATGACACTGGATATAAGGGTCTATCCATATGATCTTATTTAATATGAACATCAAGAATAGGTCCTAAATTTTTTTTCTAATTATTATTGGCAGCTGTTTACTTAGTCACAAAACAAAATAGTATTATACATAGTTTCAACTTACATTTGTCTTGAGCAGTAAAATAAACAGTCCTAAGAATGTTTGGATTATTTTCATAAATGTAGTTTCAGAAATTTGTACCTATTTTTGCAAGATTTTTTCCTATTCTTGAGTTATTATTTCAAAGTTTTGGAGAAGTAATTATTATGCACAAAATGTTTTTAAATATTTATATATTCTTGCTCTTGGATGGTATAAATTATACTTTCATTGTCTGTTTCTTTAATTTGACATATTTATTGTAAAGTCATATGTCATGGAATGTTTTTATTTTACATGCATGTATCTAAGAAGTCTCTCTTAATATTTTATAATTCAATTTTATTTTAAGTTTTAATTCTTCAGATCTACTAATTTATAACAAAAGTTCAAATTTTTCTTAATGTAGTATGTCCAAGATTTTAGCTTAATTATTTTTTCCAAGTTCCTGCTAAATATTTTGCATTTTTCCTATCTTCACTTATTTCCCCCTTTAATTGAAACTTTGCATATTTTACCATAAATTTTTATTTCTAAATCATCTAAGTAAATGTTATTTTATTATTTTCCTCTGCTATAGATTTTTTTACAAAAATACTCTCCAGTTTATTATCATTTTTATATTTTTGAATTTTAATGACTTACATTGAGTATTTTTACTTTAATTTTTGCATTTTAATGTAAATATTATTTGTATTGACATAAATCTATACATATTCATGTAGTATAAAATGATACTTTAATTGTGCAGATATTGAGAAGTAATCTATTTGAAGATACTATCTATAGCATACTATACTATAGCTGTTGACTTAATTTTTTTAAAGTATTATTTATACATGTATTAGAGAGAAAGGGAGAGAAGTACCAGGGCCTCTTGCAGCTGTAAAGGAACTCCAGATGCAAGCACAACTTTATGTCTGACTTTACGTGGATACTGGAGAATGGAACCCTTTCAGACAGGTTTTGTAAGCAAGCACCTTTCACCACTGAATCATCTACACTTAATGTCCTATCATTTATTTATGTAAAACATATACTTTTTTTTCTATTTTGACATATATACTGTATTACTGTCCCTTTTATTTTATTCACCCTGCTAAGTGACCATGAAGGAGGATAAGAGAAAGCTACTTTTTTTTTTTTTTTTAAAGGCAGTTTCAGTTAGGGATTGAGGCTCAAAGAAAACCAGGAGGTGTCAGCTCGCAGGCCACCTCACCTAGGCAACCAAAACTCTTGGCAAAAATGTCTGTTGAGACTGATCCACAGCATCCCCTGCTGCCCACCATCTGAAACCCTATTTAAATAAAGTGGTTCAGGTTGCTGAGCTCTGAAATGCACCCAGTAGATTTTACTAGACAATCAGGTCTTTGCCCTACATACCTGACTCTAATGCTATACCAGCTGCAGCCTTCTAGCCCACCCTCCCGCCCCGCTCCCCGGACATGACCCTTAGTGTGTGTTTGTGGTTCTCTCCACCTCTTTTCTGTGTTGCAGAATGCATGTGATTCTGGCCTCTGCCCCTACTCAGCTAGGCTGGGGCTGGGTAGGAGTGGGATAGCCATAGCCATCCAAGCATTGTTTCTTAATGTAAACTTTTTTTAAAATTTTCCTTTATTTATTTGAGAGAGAGAGAGAGAAAGAGAAAGAGGCCCAGAGAAAGAGAGAATGGGTGTGCCAGGGCCTCCAGCCACTGCAAACTAACTCCAGATGCATGGGCCCCCTTGTGCATCTCTAGGCCCATTTAATGTTCTTAAAATTTATTTATTTAGGAGACAGAGAAAGAGGCAAAGAGAAAGAGACAGAATATCATATACCTTTTAATGACCACAGGGTCAGCAGTGATGAACTCTTTGATTGTCTAATATTAGTAATTGACTTCACCTCACTTTTTCCTACATGAGCTTGGCAAGAACTTAATTTCAGTGATGATTTTCTTTCAGTGAAGCCAGCTTTTGTTACCTTTCCTCTATTGACTTCCTATTTTCAAAGTTATTGATTCCTGCTAAACTTTGTATCATTCCTTTCTTACTGCATGTTTTTAGTTTTAGTCTTAAGTGTTCCTATTTCTCTAACTTAAAGCACAAGCTTTGAGTACTGACATAGGATCATTATATTACAGGTATATTCAATGGTGTAAATTTCCTTCTATGCACATTTTCCATTGCTATCTGTAAATTTTGATATGTTGTAATTGAACTTTCACTTAGTTTTAAACACTTATATATAGGGGTTGGAGAGAGGGATCAGCAGTTAAGGTGCTTGCCCACAAAACTTAAGGGCCTGAGTTCAATTCCCCAGTACCCACATAAAGCCAAATGCACAGAGTGGCACATGTGTCTGGAGTTCATTTGCAATGGCTTAGAGGCCCTGGTGTGCCCATTCTCCCTTTCTTTCTCTATCTGCATCTCTCTCTCTCTCTCTCTCTCTCTCTCTCTCTCTGTCTCTGTCTCTTACCTTCCCTCAGATAAATATAATAGTTTCAAAAAATACTTAAAACACTTAATGTGATAGGTTTTTGGCTATGGTTTTACCCACTTTTTTGCTATTTTCCTCTTCACTCACTTCATTTTTAATTCTTCTGTTGTATCAGAACTTTTTAAATATGATTTGTGATCTTTTAAATTTGTTAAATTTGTTTTATGGATTAGAATGTGATCAATCTCTGTCAATGTTCCATGTAAGCTTGAGAAGAGAAGTATAGGTTGCTGGTTTTGGATGAATTTTCTCTAAATGTCAATTAGAGATAGTTGATTGATGATGTTGTTCTCTTCAGCTATATCTTTTGATTTATTGCCTGCTGCTTTGTCAGTTGTGGATACATGTTAAACTCTTCAACTATGAAAGTAAATCTACCTATTTATCCTTGTAATTCTATCCATCCTTTTCCAATCATTTTGCATTTTGACCTTACATTGATTGTGTGTGTGTGTATACAAACTTTAAGTATTTTTCTACATTCTTGTAAAATTGACCTTTATTAATAACTCTATTTCTATGTCTTAGAATCAGTTTTGTCTGAAATCAATGTAACTACTTAAACATTTTTATCTGAGTTACTATGGTTTCTTTTTACCATAAGTTAATCAGTGCCTTTATGTTAAAAACCTGCCTGTTTTAGACTTTACAAGATGTTGTCTTCTTATTGGTATTTCTAGATAATTCAAATTTAATATGCTTGTTGATATAATTAAATTAGTATCTATTGTACATTTTTAATTATTTATATTTGTTCTTTGTTGCTTTTCCATATTTGCCTCTTTTACTTTAATTGTGTATTTTAGCTGTAATCTCCTGTTATACAGGAGCCCCATTATTGTGATATTATGCATTGGAGTAAAGGAAACATGTTTTCCTTTGACTAGATTTCAGTCTTAACTCTAAGCTGAGTGTTTTCTTTTCCTATTTGAAAATCTAGAGGGCTCTTGAATTGGACAGTATCTTTCTGCATGGCTTTAGGATATAACACCCATCAATAAGGCTTTGGCAATATATATTTTGGAAGTATCTTTTTCTTAAATGTAGTCTATATCTTATGTTCTATCAGCTCTAATCCATTGCAATTATAATGAAGCCTATCACTATTGTGGTAGGTTATTTGGCAAAGAAGCTGTTTGAAACTTTTGGCTATGACCTTGAAAATCTCTCTCTCTCTCTCTCTCTCTCTGTCTGTCTTTCTCTCTTTCTCACTCACTCTCACCTTATCTCTCAGAAAGTAAGAGAAAAGTGTTAAAGATTTCCTACTTTCCTCTTCACAGAGTACACAGAATTCTAGAGCTTTCCTTGAGACAGCTTCCCTTGAGGGACAGGATAGATTCTGGGCATAATTTAAGATTAATGGTTTTATTTTTTTCTCTACCTCAGAAAGAGTGAATTTTCCTCATGCTCAGGTGAGACCTTGGTGGAGGACCTGGGAATTAAGCACTCAACGGTGCCAAGATGCATATGCTGCAGATTCCATGAGTTTTAAACTCTCAAGCCAGTCCACCCCCTGCCTCTGTCCTCATGCTCTTTCCATTTAAATTCACCCAGCAGTTACTTCACTGGTGGCTTATGTGTGACTTTACCGGGTTTCCTATCTCTCAGTTTTGGGGGTTTTCGGGGCTGACTGTCTTATGACCTCAATTCTCTGATGGTTATTAGAAAAAAATATCTTTTTAATTTATCCAGCTTTTCTTTTCTGTTTTTTTTTTTTGTTGTTGTTGAGGAGGTCATGAATGAATTTGTTCAAAGCTCTGCATATTTTAAACCTGAAGCAGAGTAATGATCAGTTTGTAATTTTAAATAATTGTTTCATCAATAACTTACCTTTTTATCTTTCTTTGGATATGACTACTTAGGACTATTGATTTTCTTTAAGAAACATTTTACCAATAAGTCATAGATTCTGTGAGGAAAGACTTTTTGTTGTGTACCTTACTATTCAGATTTAATAGCTATTATACTTGTCTATATATTTGTTGCTTAGGTTCTTATTTTTGATCATATTTAGGAATAGATACTTCATCACATTAAATATGGTTGTAATTCTGTTTAAATTCATTTAAATTAATAAATCATATACTCAGCGAAATCTATACATAGTGTTTATAAATATTTTAAAAGAGTATGTATGTTCCTATTTTAAAAATAGCAAACTCACAGGTGTACACCAGAGACTCAAAATACTTTAAAGTTATTGCTAACTTTTTATGTCCATTTCCAATTTCTACCTTTCTTTTCTGAATTTCTCCAACCACAAATTGGAAGTCCGTGTTAATTAGTATGTTCAAAGTCTATCATTTATTGCTTACTATGAATTATTAACTCTATATATACAAATGTTACTGGAACACATGTATACCTATATTTGATAGGTTTTCATATATGGTTGATGTTACCTTTTTTCCAGATTGCCCTAAATTTGGTTTTGAAAAAGTTTTCCATTGGGGCTTTTAATGTAGATGCTCCTTAAATGTTCACATGTTTATAATATATGTTACTTTTCAGAACAACATCTATTTTGGAAACATCATTATGTCCTTTATATTTTATATAATAATTGTGAGATCATAATAATTAAAACATTATTATCTAAGAGTTCACAGCACACATAAACCCTGCCACAAACACTTGCCTATCACCTTCCATTTCCTGAGAAAAATAAAACATCAAATACAAAGTATATCTATGATAATATATTTGTATGCATTTATTTCTTGACTTGTCAGAAGTACATATTTTGTTGATGCATTTATATGTCTGAAAGTTATCACTATATATCCTACTCATAAAAAGTTCTACTTTTTCTTCTTTTTGTAATTTATATAGATACTAGAAATAAGCACAGAAATAAAAACATTTTCACTATAACATCATTTATCTTTCATCTGTATGCTTGAGTTTTCACAGTGCATTTCCTCTTACAAAGGCTCTAATATTATTGCTGTTTCAGTGTTCCCAGTCTTCATGAAGAAAATACATGTTATTGATAAAATGTATCCAGAACATAAAATTAATTGAAAGTGCTTTACAATTCATCACTACTTTAATGGATATTTAACTTAACAATTGAAATGCTGAAGAAGCAACAACTTAAAATGTTTTATAAACTTGTGGTATGAAGGTAAATTTGAAGAAAAAGTAAACAAATACTATTTTTTACTAAATTTTTCATTCACATTACATCTTCTTACTTCAAATTTATTAGAGTTAGCCCTGCATATGTACTAGTTATGAATATGTATTTCAATGTTATGGAAAAATATTTCAGGATCATTGTATCTCTAATAAACAAGTAGACACATTTTCATTATATTTCCCCAAATATTATAGTTTAATTGTGACCTAATATTTCACTGTATGAGGCATTATAAACAATGTAGACATCACCCACGAATGTACAAGTTGACATAGATTTGCAAAATCCAAATAAAATGTAGTTGTATAGAAGGGACTTGAGCATCCTCATTTGGAGTATCAATCTAGAGTTTGACAACATCCTCTACAGATGCCAAAGGGCAATTGAAGTACAAATGGATAACTTTCTTCATATGTACATATAGTGAGCAATACTTCATACAGTACTCAAATTCAGGGTATAAACTTCTAAACAAATTACTTACCTCAAAGTATTTGTACAGTTAAACCAATCTCTATCTCTCTCTCTCCATATATATATATATATATATATATATATATATATATATATACATACATATATATATATATATATACATATATGTATATATGAAGTGTATAAGACAATTAATAAGGAAATTATAATGGGTGATTGAGCATTTGAAAGGAAAGCTTCAGAATTCGTTTTATCAAAGCAATAAGACTGAGTGTGCCTCTCCCTCTCTGTGCTTGAGAAGAGCACATAACTATTCAAATAAATAAAATTTTTAATGTTACCATATCTCCTTTTAAAACTTTCCTACATCAGGTTAGTAAACTTTTTTTTATTTACCACCACAAGACTACCAACTGCATTCAAACTCTCCTTATATGGCTAGAGTCTTCTAGGCTACAGCATATATTATGATAACAAAGGAGTTTATACTTTATGTTGAAATCATTAATTAGTAAAATGATAACAATAAAGCTTATTGAAATTGAGCCAATTATTTCCACACATATTTCATGAAAATAGGCACACAGATGACCCAAAAGACCATGAACTGGTTGCCATCAAGGAAATGCAAGAGTTATAACCTCAAAGAAATAGTAACATACTTTTTAATGTATGATGAAATTTTAAACAACTCAATACCAAATGTTAGATGAAGTCATGTTGTACTGATTGATATGTCCCATGCTGCAGCAGTTTGGGGAAGAATATTAGAAATTTTCAATAATGTTAAACTACCTGAGGTATTAATGAAAATATATGAATCTATTGCACATCAATATTAATGCAAGCTGTACTTATACTTTCAAAAGTGTTGCAGTCAGCTACACATTTGTGAGATGAACACTCAAACAAGACACAGTTTATGGGAGGAAGGGATTTATTTCAAGCTTATAGATCCAGGGAAAGTTTTATCAAATTGCAGAAGAAGTTGGTTCACATTCCTAAATCCAAGCAGAAAGACACCACCAAACAGCCAACAACACAAGCAAGCAAGCACAGTCAGAGCTGAAAATCTCTCTACATAACTTTAGCCTGGAATTCATATCCACCCCAGTGGTACCCCCCCCCCCAAACTAGCAGGTCTGCCTGGTAGGGGCTGAGGCTGCAAACTCAATTTGAATAAAACACTCTAATATATGAAGGACATACATTCAAACTACCACAAAAAGCTACAACAATTCTATCTTATAACCAAACAGTCATGAAAAACACCAGAATTACATAAAAACAATGAACTCCTGATACAAGAACATGGTTGAATCTCATAACTAAACTGAGTGATAAAAAAGCCATGCATGATAGATTATACAATTTATGATTATAATTATTTTGTGATCAAAAACAGTTTAAGTTCAATTATAGTAAGAGAAATCAAAAGATATTCACCTGAAAGCAGACTAGATTTAGATGCAAGTGAACATAAGGCTGCATATCTTTGTTGGGTTTATGACTATACAGACAGACTAAAAATTAGGTAGTCTATACTTAGCATATTTAATTTGTGTTCTTTTCATGTCCGTCTTTCAAGACAATTAAATGGTTTAAAACTATAGGAAGGGCACTCAAGAACTGCATAATAATGTGTTATGTAATAAAAAGCCATGTATGCAAGCATTGTCATATTGGATTACACTGATCATGGCCATCTTAATTTGTGGAAGTACAAATGTTGATGATTGAGGTAGCATTTTGTATAGCCAATTCATCTGAATTAAAGTCACTCTTTCTGAAGGGAAAAGGGTGTCAAGAAATCTGAAAGAGCAGAAGCTTGAAAGGGTCACATGACAACTCCCCAAGTCTTGTAGGAGTGGTAAACAACTGGTGGGGGGGTTAAACTTTGAGCAGCCTTGTGTAGCAAATGAAGTATTCCCTCCTTTGGGTGGGCAGAGGGAAGTTCTGGAGACTCAGGAGACCAACAAGTTTGAAAATAAGGTTGAAAGTTCCCTTCCTACGGTGATTTAAAGAGTAAACAATTACTTGGAAATAAACTTTCCCACCTACCCTACCAAGCTGTTTGAAAGTCATGTATTATGCTAGAGACTCTCTGACCAACCAGGCTCACTGCAGATTTTCATGTATGTCAGAGAGATGCAGCTTCATGGGCATTTTGGTGATACAGTAGCCTTTGAGTCATCCATACTCCTGCAAGCAACTCCTTACCCTGCTCTGTAAGAAACACCTGTTATCTCACTGGATCACAAAGACTGGTTTTTAGGACAATTGTAATTAGGTCTGTCATTGGAGTTCTATCTGGGCAAATAGACAGACATGTGATCACGTCTCCCTGCAAAAATGTTTCCTGTGGCAATGCACAATAACATCTAAGTATATAATTTTCTATATGCATCAGCATCTTTAAGTGATGGATGACTGCACATTATAAAAACAAAAGGAATGAATCAGATTGATCCAGTCCAACTAAAAATATCATCAAAAGAAATCCAGTGACATTTTCACATAAAACCAGAACTAACATAAGTGGTCCTGGAGAAGTTTAATAAAGTAAATGGAAATAGTGTGTAAAAAAAATAAGCATTCATCCCAATGAAGTAAGTTCAGTTATTTTTCATTTGGAATAGTAGAATTTAAGTCCAACCAAAGTTATTGCTATATAATAATAGTCATTTTATAATAATATAAGTTCCCAACTATTAAGACAACCAGTAAGGAAAACACAGACATTTAATGCTTTTTCAACAGAAAAATTCTTAAGAAATAGATTTACAGGTGTATATATAATTATAATGTATAGGGCATTTCTAGAAGTCTGGATTTGCATTAATGGTGGCAGTCTATTGTGTAGCTTTTTCCTCTGAATTAAAATATGCCCTCCTAGGGCTGGAGGGCTCAGCTGTCTTGCCCAGAAAGACTTGGCTGTCCATGGAGGAATTATAATAAGCAAAAGCAATGCGGCTGCTATCTTTTGCATAAGTCACTGATTTGTCAGGAAAGATGGCAAAATGGGAAGATGAGATGGCACCATTGGCTTGCTGTTTCTTACAGATGGGAGGATAAAAGGGAAAGAGGGTCCAAATGCAATCTGTGCTATGGAGTCTACCTGCAAACCAAAATCTCATAATCCGTAGGAAGAATCAAGGACTAACAAGGGACAGAGTCAGGTAGAAGTGTTAGAAGACAGCCCTTAGGTCTGATGTTTGACAGAAATGGAAAATCAATAATTCAGCATGCATGTGCTGGACCTTAACAATGGCCCAGTGCAGAAAACAATAATCAGGTGATACTCCACCTGAACTGCTTAAAAATCCTGAACATTTTAAACAGGAAATGAGAGGCTCTTAACACATGGTGTATAGGATATGGGGCTGGATGGGTTTAATCTGAGTGTCACAGAAATTGAATAATGTAACTACTCATCTGTTATTGGGACAAAAACTGAATGACAGCACATAGTCCCTGATAGTCAGCTTCATTGAAGTTATTTGGGATACATGGTCATCACTGTCTGAGGTCCACATCAATACTAGGAAATAGAAGACAGAAGACTGAGTATAGAAGGAATCCTTGAGAGAATTGGGCATGTAAGAAGCTGTGTTTGATACCCAGTTCACTCAGCTGGATAATTCTGTATTCACAGAAGAGTTAAGAAAGTAATTGAGCAGCACCTTTCTGGACTGACATATGACTTCAGTTGCTTTGCTGAGTCATTTAATGGGACATAATATTTACAAGGTAGAAGAAATTATGGCAATTTCAAAACCTGAATAATTTATATCAGCATGTGTTGCTAAGGCAAACAAGCTGGGATGAAAGAAGGACATAGCAGACAAAAGATCTTCCAAAGGGCAATGTGGTATGATTTGTGTAGAGCAGAAATACCTAGAGGGAAAAATAACATAAAACTGGATACTACTGTACTGAGTTTCTGGAAGGCTTTAAACCCTAAAGAACAGTTTATGGAAGACATAAATGATAAGATACTTCAGGTGCAAAAGACTAACACATACTAGGAGTGGGTAGTTATCCACGTCAGAATATGTTCTATACATTCTCACCAACAGAAAAGTATATTTGGGGTGCAGATTGCTCACCATTTTGGATTCCTTTCAGAAGGTCTACTGTGGCTAATAAAAAGATCAGGTTAGGGTACTAACCTAAATCCTGTCAAAACAAGGGAGCCACCAGTGGCAGGCACAGCAGACTAGAACAAGGGGACAGCAGATGGGACCTAGAACTTGTAGGCCAGGTGACTCATAGAAGATATCTGGATTATAGAAGACTAGATTGGATACTGCCTCTCATCTATTCCACTGTACCCAGCACTGTTTTTTTTTCCCAAAATAATTGATATAAGCGATGGTATTTTAAATGCTGTATTTGATCTTGCTAATGTTTCCCTTTTTTTTTTTTTTTGTATCCTCTTAACTGTACAAGACCAATTATCACCTCCTTGGAGAAGACAGCAATGTACATTCAGAGTATATTTCCACTCTTTCTAAAATTCTTTCATCATATAATGTTAACCTTGGGTATCTTACCAATTTAGAAATGCATCTGGAATAACAGTAAAAATAGCACTTAAGATGTTTCAATGAAGCCCATCCTACTACCTGAGAAGGAAAAGGTGCTCCCAGAAGCTGTAAGTTACTAAGTGAAAGTTCCAGAGTCACAGATGAGCCAAAAGTGTTTACTCAATAAATACGAAACAGATTAACTTGTATTCTTTCAAAGCTGATCCCAGTGGCAGACTCCTGCAGTCCTAGTGTTCAGGAGGCCCAGGCAGCAGGGTCCCCCTGAGCTTGAGGGTAGCCTTGGCAACAGGGAAAGTCTTTGTTCTAAAAATTATACCCTCACTTGGGTGTAGCGGTACACACTTTTAGTACCAGAATTCAGGAGGCAGAGGTAGGAGTCTTACTGTAAGTTCAAGGGCAGTCTGAAGCTACAGTGTGAGGCTACAATTCAACCTGGGCTAGTATAAGACTCTACCTTGAAAAAAATTTAAAAATAATTTCTTCTTTTAATATATATCAACACCAAAAGAGGGTATGTATTTCTACATTTACAGATACACACACACACACACACACGAGGAAAATTAGAGAAAATAATAGTCATAGATCTGACCTCAAAATGATAGCATGTGAGAATTAAATTTATAAAGGTTACAATGGTGCTCACAGTGAAAGATGGTCATTTTTGGAATGAATAATCTGATTGTTATTATAGACCAAACACAACTTTGTTTTCTCCTTCAAAAGACTAATGAAAATAGGTGCTTTTGCTGTAGTGAGAGGTAGTAAAAGATTGCAAACTTTAGAAATGAAATTCTGCATTGTCAATAGAGTACAATTTAGGGCTTTCTTCACAGTAGCAATTGGACTGTCTGCATGCTTTCAAAATGTTTACAGCTCTTGCTTCTCAGGATAGACAGACAAAAAGATGACTAAAGACAGAAGTATTTTTTAAAAACAAAATAGGCTCCTTATGTTCTATCTTTTGAGAGTGTACAGATAATAGTTACACCCAGAAAGCTACAAACTAACATTTTATTTCAATTATTAAGTTTATTTTCTAGATATTACATATGAATTGCCATTTGCTCTAAACAGTTAAGTGATATTTAAGGAGAAAATTTGAGGACAGTGCACAGAATAATCATCCATAATAAACAGAATTCATTCCCTATAATGTCCCTTTACCTTGAGGTAGTTCAGAAGCTCATATTATAACCTCTTCCAACTACAGACTGTAGAAACTAAGCACAATCATCAGTCTCATAAAATCTGAAACACACGTCTAATTTTCTCCAGCAGTATTATCCGAATATTTTTTAAATTTATTTGAGAGAGAGAATGAGGCAGAGGAAGAGAGAGAGAGAAAAAGAAAAGGGCTTCCAGCCACTGCAGATGAACTCCACATGCATGAGCCACCCTGTGCATCTGGCTTAGGTGGGTCTTGGGGAATTGAACCAAAGTCCTTTGGCTTTGCAGGCAAGTGCATTAACCACTAAGGTATCTCTCCAGCCCTCCAACATTAGTGTTCTAAACCTGGCTATATTTAAAACAGACATATAATTTTCTTTAGTTTTCAAAATTCAGGTGATTTAAAAGTCTCCCTTTGGTAAAACAAATTTCCCACATAACATTGAAAATAGAATCAATTTAATTGTTTTAAAATAGAATATATTATATAAATTACTACAGCAAAATTTAAGCAATATTTGATTGATTTAGAAGTTACCAATTTTGGATATAACATTTAGTATAAATCCTTCATAGTAATGTTGGTATACAGTTATACAACTTAATATTACTTGGAAGTTTTTAAAGGACTTCAAAAGCCAAGAGATATTATTATTAATTATTACAAATATTAAATGTTTTTACCTATGTCTATTTATTGGGCTCAGATTCTAAATATTACTTTAATACACATACAATTCCATTTGTTTCTCTCTCTGTGTGTGTGTGTGTGTGTTTATACATTATTTAAGTCCCTAGAAGCCCCAGGAGCACACTAGAATAATTTGAAGAAGATTTAGAAAAAAAAGAATTGTATGATGAAATGAGCATTCAGAAATAACTTTGGATACTATTTTACTTCAAAGGTAACACAAGAAGCATGTCGTTAAGACTCATGGTCCTGGGCTGGGGGGATTGCTTAGTGGTTAAGGCATTTGCCTGCAAAGCTAAAGGACCCAGCTTGGATTCCCCAGGACCCACATTAGCCAGATGCACAAGGGGGAGCTGGAGGCCCTGGTGCATCCATTCTCTCTCTCTCTCTCTCTCTCTCTCTCTCTCTCTCTCTCTCTCCTCTTTCTCTGTCAAATAAATTAATAAATATAAAATATTTTAAAAGAAGACTCATGGTCCTAAGGAGATGGTGCTATTGACTTAATTTTGTGGCAAGTAGAGATGAGTCATAGTACTATGTTGTAAAACTTTTCAATTGTAGCTGTGAAACTCATCTGACCAAAGCTAAGTTTTCTTCTTTGAAAGGATGTTTCCTGTCCATAGCAGAACTGTAGGAAGGAAGTTCTGTGACCAGTATCCTGAAATCCCACCTCACTCCAATCTCCTGCCATGACTCTCTGTTGACCAGATCTATGGTGAAACCTAGGACTTAGGAAATCCAGATGAAGTTTGAAAATGTGTGCCTTTGGGATACAAATTATGAAACAGAAACAGGAAAATGTATTGTTTAGGGACAAACAGAAAATATCCAGAATGTAGAGTTACATCTATGGCATTTAGTGTATTTCTTTCTTCAATCTTGCAGCCTTTTAACCAAGAAGTCTAACTGTTCTATATTTATATTCTATATTCTAAATAATCTAAAAGTATAGAAAAGGAAAAAGATAGAAGTAAGGTTATAACTTGTGAATAATGAGCCAAATATTATATTACACTCTTTATAAAAGAAGTAATTTCAGTCATAGTTCACTAAGGGGAATAGGAAAGAAAAGATGTATTGTTGGCTCATTGACATAAGCTAGCCAAGAATATAGATTAATTTCTATTCATACACACACACACACACACACACACACACACACACACACACCATAGTCTGCAATATATAATATAATGATGTTTTTGAAAAATTTGGACCACATATAGAACAGAAATTTTCTGAGATTTTATTATCTAATGATACCATGGCCATATGGCCATTTTATTTTATGAAGTACATAATGTGATATTTACATAGCAGCACTGCTGCCTAACTATGCATTTCTCAAAACATATCCTTGTCCCTCTCTAAGTGATGAGTTATGTATATCTATATTCATACTGTTCTTGATATTCAAACTTTTAAAATGGTTTTATTTGTTTACTTGCAAGCAGAGAGAGATGAAAGTGACAGAGAGAGAGGGAGAATGGGCACACTAAGGCCTCCAGCTGCTGTAAACAAACTCCAGATGCATGCACTAATATGTGCTTCTAGTTTTTTATGTAGGTACTAGGGGATAAAATTTGGGTTGTTAGGCTTTGCAGGCAATAGCCTTACCCACTTAGCCATCCTTGTATTCAAACTTAAGATTTGACAATTCACTGTATATTTATAGACCATAGATTTCTCCTTTCCAAGGGGTTAGAAGTGTTTAATTTTTATATAAATCCAAGGCATCTATTTTGTTAATGGCCATGTTAGTCATTTTTTACATTCCTCTTATTCTCAATATAGCATAAGCACTCGGAGACAAGGCCTTAGACATGACCTCTGAAGAAAGACTACATGGTATTCTTAGTATAAGCTTTCATTGAATTGCACAAGGTTAATAAGAATGGCATACCTTATGGAAAATATATTTCAGAAAATCAAATGAATGCTGTAGCTGTCCCATTTTTTCATATATATAACATATTATATGTTATATATACATATATATACATATATATACATATACACATGTATATATATATATATATATATAGAGAGAGAGAGAGAGAGAGAGAGAGAGAGAGAGAGAGATTTGTTTTTTTACCTTTCCTGAGATTGTATTGTTAGCCCATGATTGAATAGTATCTATAATCAAGAAATTTGGTTTATGTACACCTCTTACAACTAAGCTATATCATAACTTGGTAAAAATGCAGATAATCAAAATGCAAAAACAAACAAACAAAAAAGCCAGGAATGGTGCTGCATGCCTTTAATCCCAGCACTTGGGAGGCAGAGGCAGGAGGATAGTCGTGAGTTCAAGGCCACCCTGAGACTCCATAGTGAATTAGTGAATTCTAGTTCATCCTGAGCTAGGGTGAGACCCTACCTCGGAAAAAAAAAAAAACAAATACAAAAACATATAAGACCAATAAATAGAAAAATCAAAGCATGAGGAAAAGAATTGAAAGGTATTTCGTATCTATAGGGTGTTACTTAATTTCATATATGACAGTTTCAAAAATTCACCCCTACACTAAAATATTCAAGGATTAGAGCCTAAGTGTGTGCTATAAAAGGTCATGTGAGGTCATCAATATTCTTGCCTTTTTTTTCTTTTTTTTTCTTTATTAATTAGTTTTGTATTCAGCAAATACAGTCAGTTTGGTACCATTATTAGGCTCATCCATGACCTACCTCCTCCTCTTGGCCCCTCCTGTTGAGGTATATGGGCCATGCATTGTGGAATTAGCCCACAGTTATGGGTAAAATAGATAAATGTCTCTGCATATCATGACCCAACATGTGCCTCTGACATTCTTTCCACGCCCTCTTCCACAAAATTTCCCTGAGCCATGTTGGGTTCATTTTTGGTCTGTTTCAGTGATGAGGTGTTGGGGGCCTCTGAGGCTCTGGCTCTCTGATTTGGTAGGAGTTGATTTTTCTCTGTGTTGATCTCCTTCCCCCTTGTGCTGGTATCCGGTTCATCAGGAAAACAGCACCCTTGCTTGTTTGGCCAATTTTTCTTCGTTTCAGCCAGGGCCCTTTTGAGGTATGATGGGGTGGCTCTCTCCTTAGGATCTACATCTATCTGAAAAAGAGAAGCAGATTCTCCAACAGAGAGTAAGTTAGCAGCAGGACAAATGAGATAACGATTATTTTTTTTTATAGAGAATTTAATAGGTGTAGGCCCTCTTGTAGCCCATGATTAATGGTAGCTTGATATTGGAGAATGGGCTTATGTTTGAATATGGCTCTAACTTTTTTCCCAGCTCCAGCTATGGGTTCCGTACCACTGAGGGGATCAGTTAGCAAAATCAAGAGCAGTTGGTTCCCGACCATGGCTGTGTGTCACTATTGCACTTGTGTGGGCATCACAACAGGTTATTTGCTGCTAAGTAGGTTAGACCATGAGTTGCTTGGACAGATATTGGTGTGGAGAAGTAGGAACACTCATACACTGATGGTGGGGATGTAGGATGATACAACCACTTTGGAAAGCAATATGGAGACTTCTGAAAAAGCTGAGTATAGAGATACCAACAGACCCAGTTATTGCCTTACTGGGCATCTACCCTAAAACCTTCAAACCACACGCTAGAGAGATTTGCTCAACCATGTTTGTAGCAGCTCAATTTGTAATAGCTAAGAGCTGGAATCAACCCAGATGTCCACCACTAGAAGAATGGATAACTAAGATGTGGTATGTCTACACAATGGAATTCTATACAGCAGTAAGAAAAAATGACACAATGAAATTTAAGGAAAAATGGTTGAACCTGGAACAGATCATTCTCAGTGAACTTACTCAATCACAGAAAAAAAAAAAAAAATCGCCACATAGTCTCACTCATCTATAGCACCTAATCTGAATCTACCCAAGATACTTTACATGCCCAGCAAGCATCTCATGGACTAGACAGTAGGATGGATGGGGAGGGAGGGGATGGCATAGAAGGGGTGGGAAACACAAATCTAGACCCAAATAACAATGGTACCACAAATTCTACTTGGTAAAAGGCAGACCAAATGGCTGAACTTTCTCCAGGCCCTTACAGGGAACACCTGAACTACAAGACACTGGAGAAGTTAGGATCAAGACTAACCTTAATCTTCTACATCTTCCCTCCCTCCCTCTCCCTCACCCTCTCGCTCTGTCTCTCTCTCTCTCTTTCTTTCTCTCTCTCTCTCTCTCTTTCTCTCTCTCTCTCTTCTTTCTAACTCTTGTATATTAGTTATCCTTTTCCTCATTTTCTTAATGGGCACTGACCTGTAACTCCCAGTACCAGCATGGGTCTGTCATCCACAATGAGCTTTTGATCAGAGAGACCTACAAGGTTTCCTAAAAGACAGACAGATTTCTGTCAGAGTACTTGATGACCCACCAAAGGTTAGTGGTAAGACCCTGCTGCTGAAGACACATTATGTGGTTGACATGCAAAATGGAATATTCTTGGTTTAATGAGACCATTTGCTGTGATCATTTGCAACAATGGATGTGAGAAGGTAGACTCTAAAATAGTTTCATTTATCCACAACATTAGTTAACATATTAACATTTACTTTATGCCAGAGAATAGTCTAAGCATTCCATGTGCATTAATTCATTTAATGCTAAGGTTAAAGATTACTACTATTTTGAGGCCTGTATTAGAGATGTAAAAACAGATCAAAATTGAAACTATCCCTTATCCATTTATATTGCCTACTGTTACAGAAAAGTCATGTTATTTGTTGCTGCTGGTAGAAGAACACATGATTCCCTTCCTAAAAACCATCTAAAAATTAAAACCTTAAGATCAGTGTCGAAATTAATAAATTATAAATAAAATAATTAATGAAATACAGGTTTGGTTCTTTGAAAAGATAATATCAATAAACTTTTAGCTAAACTACCCAAAAGAAAGACAAGACCCAAATTTATAATTAGAGATGAAAGGGGACATATTACAACAAAACACATAAAATTCTCAACATATACTTGAAAAATTTATATTCCAATGAACTTGAAAATTTAAAAGAATTGGATAAAAAAAGGAATTTAATGAATTAGGAAACACTTATGACCTACCAAAATGAAACCAAAAGGAGGTAAATAATAATCTAAAGAGAGTTATGATCAAGATGGAAGAAAAACTCAAAGTAGTTTTATTCATACATAAGAGACTCTAAGGACTCAATGACAAAACATGTCTAACATAAATGCTTAGCAAAATAACAATGTATAAGTAATAGGAAAAAATAATTAGGCTTCCTCTTACCAATAGCAAGTATTCTGAGAAATAATTCAGCAAAACAATCCCATTCATATTGCTTGGAATAAACCAACCAAAGGAACTGGGAGATTTCTACAATGACAGTTTTAAAATGCTGCAGAAGGAAACTGAATAAAAGACTAAGGAAAGACCTCCCATGCTTATGATCACCAGATTTATGAAAATGGCTATACTACCAAAATCAATACATAGCTTCAATATGGTCCCAATGAAATTCCAATGTCATTCTTCACAGAAACAGAGAACATCATAAAATTTATAATGAAGCAAAAAGAACTCAGATAACTAAAGGAATCTTCAGCAAAAAGAACAAAGCCCTAGGTTCTACTGTATCTGATTTCAAGTTAGAGTACAAAGTCATAGTACCAAAATCAGAATACTGGTACAAGACAGATAGAACAATAGAGTAGAATAGAGAACCTAGATATAAATTCAAGTAGGTACAGCCACCTGTTTTGATAAAGATGCCTGTGTTAGTTTGAATGTAAATGTACAACCCGCATAGCTTCAGGTACTTTTGATTAAGCTTCCTACTTAGCCTTTAGCAGGCAGAGTCCTGTGGGGGGGGGGGGGGGGAAGGTGTGTCTCTGGGGATGGCTTTTGAATTCATCCCTACTAGGTATGTAGAAAGCCAGCTTGAGGCCTGGATGTTGGTTTGGCCTTTCTTCTGTGGGTGTAGGAAGTGGGCTAGGTTCATCCACCATAATAGAGTTTACCCTAGAATCTATCTGTAAGTCTGAAATAAACTCTTTTATTCCATCAGCTGTTCACTCCTGGTAAAGAGTGACCGTAACAATAAGAAAAATGGTACCCAGAAGTGTGTGTGGGGGGAAGGATCATTGCTGCAATGAATCTGATCATGTGGGTTTTGTTCTTTTGGAATGTGATGGCAGGGGGAACGTGGAAGGATTTCACAATTTGTACTGGAGAAGCTTTGCAGAGCTTGCAAGCAGAGCTCAATGGGCTATTCTGGTCAAAGTTTAAAACTGCTAAATGCAGAGATAATTGTGGACTATGAAAGTTTTGTTTCTGAACTTTCAAAGGGAAAGGAAAGAACTTTGATGTAACAGGGCTATAGGAAGAAACCCTGGTTGTGCACTTTCTGTGCCCTGAGAATTTGAGCAGGAATAAATTTAAAATGGACCAGTGTGCTTGGTGGAAGTATAGAACAATACATGAAAGATTCATAGTTTATTATAAGAAAAACTCAAGCATGTTTGAAATTAAGGGCACAGAGACTGGTTTCAGACTTCTTAATTTAGCTTTGCTTGTTAGAGAGATTACCACCATAAAACATGGAGCAATTGTTTTGCATTGAGACAAATGAAAAGCTATTCTTTGGGGGTGAAATTCATATGTGCAAGGCTCAGGCACATGGAAGCACAAATTCTTTTTCTTTTTTTTTTTTTTTTTTTTTTTTTTTGGTTTTCCAAGGTAAGGTCTCACTCTAGCTCAGACTGACCTGGAATTCACTGTGGAGTCTCAGGGTGGCCTTGAACTCACGGTGATCCTCCTACCTCTGCCTCCCGAGTGCTGGGATTAAAGGCGTGCACCACCACGCCCGGCAAAAGTACAAATTCTTTTGCTAGAAGTAGGCTTGAAGAAAAAAATATTCTAAAGGAGTATCATGTCCTTCAAGGTCAACCTTTAGGACCCCCTGAAATTACAAATTTGACTATGACACCCTCCTGGTAGTGGTTTTGGAAGCAGGAAAATGCAAGGAAGTAGATCACAAAGTGTACATGGTTCCAGGAGCTGCTGAGATATAGTGATGTGAAGCAAAATTTAAATTCCTGTATCGAGGTCCAGTCAGGCATTTGTATGGAGCTATGACAATGGACCAGATCGAGGAGCTGCTAAAATGTGGCAATGTGAGGCAAGGTTGGCATCCCTGCATGTAGGAAAAGAAAGGCCATGGCATGGAGCTATGAAGATGAACAATGGTTTGCAGTGTAGACAGGAGGAGGTTTGGATATATCAAGACAATGTAATACATGTGTATGAAAGCAGCTGGATGGAGGAGTTTTCTCTAGGCTGTGAACAGCATAGCTGGAGGGACAGAATTTGAAAGCCAAAGACTTCATATCTAGTCATATATATTGTACTTGGAACTGCAGATGTTTAATGTCAGCCTATTGATTATTGATTTTGCATTAGTCCTGTCTTTCCCTGTTATGCCTTTTTGCAATGGGCATGTTAACTCTGTGCCATTATGTATTGGAAGTATATAACTTGTGCATTGATTTTACATGGCTTACAGTTATGAGGTAGTATGAATCACAGATGATATTTTGTTCTTTTGAACAGTGTTAAAGTTGGTTAATTTTATGGCAGCCTTTGAAGTTGGACTGACTGGTGATTATCAGTCTATGCGGGTCAGGGGCAAACTGTGGTTGTTTGAATGTAAATGTATATACCCAATATCCTTAGGATTTATTTATTTATTTATTTATTTATTTATTTATTTATTGGTTTTTCGAGGTAGAGTCTCACTCTGGTCCAAGCTGACCTGGAATTAACTATGTAGTCTCAGGGTGGCCTCAAACTCATGGTGATCCTCCTACCTCTGCCTCCCAAGTGCTGGGATTAAAGGCATGCACCACCATCTTTAGGTATTTTTGATTAAGCTTTGTGATAGTTAAGGTTTTGTCAACTTGATTTGTTTATTAATCCACAGAAATCCCTTATGTTTGGTTTCTGAGGTTGTTTCCAGGAAGGATCAACTAAAGAAGGAAGTCCTTCCCCCAGAGTGAGCCCTTCCCCCAGAGTGGGCACCCATCTCAGAGGGGGACTTTATATAAGGAAGCTCTGGAGCCCCCTCCTTCTTCCCATTTGGTTGTTGGCTCTGCTTGCTGCCTTCCAGGGTGGACTGAAGACCAGTGTGGACTAAAGACTAGCTTCAACTGAAGGACTTGGACTGAAACCCAACAGCTCCTCAGGAAGTCCCCAGACCTTCCAGAGCCATCTGCAGTGCTGGATAGGGACTGCTGAGGCAACTGGCCATGTGGACTGAGCAGTTACCAGATTCCTTGATTCTCAGGCCTGTACTGCTATTGAACTACCATAAAATAATCCAATAAATTCCCTTTTTAAAATAATTCATTCTAGCAGTTCTGTTCCTCTAGAGAACCCTACCTAATACAAGCTTCCTACTTATTTTCAGTTTATAGAACCCTGTCAAAGCACTAGTGTCACTGAGGTTGGGGAAGATCTTAAGTCCAGTCCTACTAAGCTATAGAGAGCCATGTTGGCCCCTGGCTGTTGGTTTTGTCTCTATGTTGTGGATTTATGAAATGAGGTAGGTTCTTCCACAATAATAGAGCTTCCCCTGAAATCTGTAAGCCTGAAATAAAACCACCTTTCTTCCCATATGTTGCTACTAGTCAAGTGTTTGTTCCAATAAACAAAGGTAACTGCAACAATGCCTGAAATAAATACCAGCAATAAGACAGCCTCTTCAATAAACGGTGCTTTGAGAAATGCAATGGGTATCCACCTACAGAAGACTGAAACTTGAGACTTAAACTTCAATCTGAGTAAAAATCATCTACAAAACAATGATAGACCTTATTGTAAACCTGAAATCTTGAAATTTTTAGAGAAAATCATCCAGCAAACACTTCAGGATATCATATGGGCAAGCACTTTCTAAATAAGGCTCCAGTTGGAAATCATGCTGACTTTGAAAAAATTAGACCTCAACAGATTAAAATGCTTCTGTATACCAAACGAAACAATTGAGTCAAGAGATCACTATAAACCCCCATAGAATGGGATAAATCTCTACTATTTACACATTTGACTAATTTTTAGTACCTAAGAACTTAATAAATGAAGAATATCTATATCTCCTCCCCTTATGTCCTACCCTTTCGTACTCTCATAACTCTTCCAGATTCCTGGCCTCTACTGACTTACTTCAACTTAAAAATAAATCTAAAAATTGGAAGTTAGGACCTGCATATGAGAGAGAATATGCAGTGCTGGCATTTATAAGCCTGGGTCACCTCACTTATTTTCAAGAATCATGCATGTTATTGTAAATTTCATAATTACATTTTAATAGCTTAATAAAACTCAATTGTATAGATGTGCCACATCTTCATTATCATTATTTATTTGATTGGCACCTAGGTTGATTCCATTCCCTAGGAATTGTTAATAAAGAAGCAGTAAACATGGATTAGCAGGTATCTCTATAATAAATTTTCGGGTCCTTAGGGAATATGCCCAGGAGTTGTATTGATGGGTGATATTATAGATCTACGTTTAGCTCTTTGAGAAACTTCCACACAGATTTTCTTAATGGCCAAACTAGTTTTCACTCTCATCAAGAATAAACAAAGGTTTTCCCATGCCCAACCCTCACCAATATTTGTTATTTTTAATACTATCCATTCTGATGAATTACATTAACTCTCAAACTAGTTTACATTTCCTGATGCCTAAGTTGTTGAACTTTGGAAAAAAATATATTCATTGTCTACTTGTATTTTGTTTTGAGAACTCTGTTTTCAGTTCAATTAACATTTTGTAATTAATTAATTAATTTTATTTATTTGAGAGAGAGATATAGAAAGAATGAGAGAGAGAGAGAGAGAGAGAGAGAGAGAATGGGCTTGCAAGGGACTTTAGCAACTAAAAAGGAACTCCAGACACAAGTGCCACCTTGTACTTCTGGCTTATGTGAGTCCTGGGGAATTGAACCTGGGTCCTTTGGCTTTGCAGGCAAGCATTTTAATTGCCAAACCATCTCTCCAACCCAATTAACCATTTTTGATCGGTTTGCTTGATTATGATGGTTATGTTTCTCAGATCTTTGTATATTCTAGATATTTATCTTCTTTCAGATGTATAGCTAATAAAGATTTTCTACCATTCTTTAGGTTGTCTTTTGACTCAGCTGATTATCTCTTTAGCTGTCTGTGCAGTAGCATTTTGGTGTCATGAAGTCCCTTTTCTAAAAATCTTTTGGCATTTTTTCTTGAAACCTTCCATACTTACATACAATAAACCATGACAATACCCTTCCCTACCCCACTTTCCCCTTCACAAATTAATTCTCCATCATATCCCCTCCCTCTCTCCATTAATCTCTCTTTAATTTTGATGTCATCATCTTTTCCTCCTATTATGGGGGTCTTGTGAAGGTAGTTCTAGGCACTGCAAGGTAAGGTCACGGATAATGAGGCCAGTTTCTGTCTGGATAATTGCATTGTAACCAGTCTTTCCCTTCCTTTGACTCTTACATTCTTTCTGCCACTTCTCCCATATTGGACTCCGAGCCTTGGATGATGTGATAAAGATGTTTCAGTGCGGAACACTCCTCTGTCACTTCTTCTCAGCACTATGGTGCCTTTTGGGGCGTCTCAGTGGTCACTTCCATCTGAAAAGAGAAGCTTCTCTAAAAGTGAGGGTAGTGTTAATATATGGGTATGAATGTTAGGTAAAGTGTTTATAGGAAAGTTTGGTGAGCATAATATATGCATTTAGCCAGACAAGTTTACGCATTACACACCTAATGCTCATGACCTCCTCCAACATACGCTTTTGATTATGTTTTCAGTACCAGTCTCATTTTTTGATTGCTTGTCTCCGGTGCTATGCAACTGGGATCCTGATCAGAAAGTCTGTTTCAATGCCTAAGTCTTAAAGAATTCTCTCTACTTTTTTTTTTGTTGTTGCTGCTGTTGTTGTTTTTGTTTGTTTGTTTTTTGAGGTAGGGTCTTGCTCTAGCTCAGGATGACCTGTAATTCACTATGTACTCTCAGTGTGGCCTCGAACTCAGCAATCCTCCTACCTCAGCCTCCCAAGTGCTGGGATTAAAGGTGTGAACCACCACACCCAGCCCCCTCCTCTCTACTTTTTACTCTAGTACTTTGAAGAGTTTCAGGTCTGACATGGAGCTCCTCAGTCTTAGGTTTAACATAATGTCCTTCATCTTAAGGGTATTCTGAGATCCTTGGAGTTCATTTCTGTTCAGGGTGAGAGACTGGATCTTCTATCCTGTTGATTGATCTACATGCATACTTTGTGCCAGTACCATGCTGATTTTATTACTATGGCTCCATGGTTTAGCTTAAGATCAGATATAGTGATACCACTAGTAGTATTTTGAGTATTTGGAAGCCAGCAGCAAAATGTTATAGCATCAATCTGCAATGTCACTCACGGGCTCATGTTTTGAACATTTGGTCCCTACACTATGATTCGAAAGTTGTAGCACTTTGGGGAGGTGATTTCTACCAGTTGGTAGAAGTAGACCATTAGGAGTTGGCCTCTGAAGATTATGCTCACCCCTGATTCTGGTCTAGTTTTCTCTATTTCTTTACTTATATCATGTGAGTATCCCCTGCTAGGACCTTTGAAACTGTTGGCCCAATAAACATGTTCTTTCTTAAATTATTTCTTTCTGGTATTTTGTAACAACAATGAGAAAAGTACATTAAAAATGAAACATCAGGGGCTGGAGAGATGGCTTAGCGGTTAAGCGCTTGCCTGTGAAGCCTAAGGACCCCGGTTCGAGGCTCAACTCCCCAGGACCCACGTTAGCCAGATGCACAAGGGGGCACTCGTGTCTGGAGTTCGTTTGCAGTGGCTGGAAGCCCTGGCGTGCCCATTCTCTCGGTCTCTCTCTCTCTCTCTCTCTGCCTCTTTCTCACTCTGTCTGTTGCTCTCAAATAAATAAACTTTAAAAAAAAAAAAGAAACATCAAGAAATAAAGAATAACTCAGCTAATAAAGTGAACATACAGTTCTCAAAAAATGAAACATATGGGCTGGAGAGATGGCTTAGCGGTTAAGCGCTTGCCTGTGAAGCCTAAGGACCCCGGTTCGAGGCTCAATTCCCCAGGACCCGCTTTAGCCAGATGCACAAGGGGGCACATGCATCTGGAGTTCGTTTACAGAGGCTGGAAGCTCTGGCATGCCTATTCTCCTTCTCTCTCTCTCTCTCTCTCTCTGTCTGTCTCCTTCTCTCTGTCGCTCTCAAATAAATAAATAAACAAAAAAATTAAAAAAAGAAACATAAAGAGGCACTACACATAAATTAAAACCTCTAACTAACTGTCACTAGCTTTCAGAAAATTTGAAATTAAAACTATGTTGAGAGTGTATCTTAGAATGGCAGTGAATTAGGAAAACAAAAAACAAAAAAAAAAT